>JAJPUD010004587.1:110379-140024 GCA_023553655.1 Myrmecobius fasciatus | reverse complement strand
CTAGACTCCAGCTTCTGGGATAAAAATTAACTATTTGACAAAGTTGCTGGGAAAATTGTAAAATAGTATGGCAGAAACTAGACACTGACCAACACTTAACACCATATATCAAGACATAAAATATGATACTATGAACAAATTAGAATAGAATTTATGAATCCTTCTGGCTCTGGATACTTTTTTCTCAGGGAGTTTATGAATAACTTGTTCAATTTCTTTGTCTAAAATGGGACTAGTTAAGTAATTTATTTCCTTCTCTGTTAATCTAGGTATTTATATTTTTGAAGTGCTCATCCATTTCATTTAGATTATCAGATTATTGGCAAAGTCAGACTCCTAATTATTACCTTGATTTCCTTTTTATTGTTAGTAAGTTTATCCTTTCTTTTTTTTTCTTTTGATACTGACAGTTTGATTTTCTTCTTTTCCTTTTCTAATCAAATTAACTGTTTTTCTAATTTTTGGATGGAATTTATGTTCAAAGAAGAACTAGAGAGCATTATGAAATGAAAAATGAATAATTTTGATTTTATTAAATGAAAAACATTTTATACAATCAAAACCAATGCAGCCAAGATTAGAAAGGAAGTAGAAAACTGGGGCGGGAGGGGGAAGTTACATTCAAGGGCTCTGATAAACGCAAGAGCATTGACTCAAATTTATAAGGATACAAGCCATTCTCCAATTGACAAATGGTCAGAGAATATGAACTAGTCATATGAAAAAATGCTCTAAATCATTACTGATTAGAGAAATGTTTAGGTACCACTACACACCTCTCAGATTGACCAAGATGACAGGAAAAAGATAACAATAAACGTTGCAGGGGATGTGGGAAAACTGGGACACTAATACAATTTTGCTGGAGTTGTGAACTAATCCAATCATTCTGGAGAGCAATTTGGTACTATGCCCAAAGGGCTAAATAAATTATGGCATATGAGAATGTAATGGAATATTATTGTTCTATGAGAAATAATGAGCAGGATGATTTCAGAAAAGCCTGAAGAGATTTACACGAACTGATGCTTAGTGAAGTGAGTAGAAACAAGAGAAAATTGTACACAGCAACAACAAGATTATACGATGATTAATTCTGATGAATGTGGCTCTTTTCAACAATGAGGTGATTCAGGCCCATTCCAATAGACTTGTGATGGAGAGAACAATCTACATCCAGAAAGAGGACTTTGGGCACTGAATGTGCATCACAACATGATTGTTGTTTGCTTTCTTTTTTTCTTATTTTTCTCTTTTTATTTGATTTTTCTTGTGCAGCATGATAAATATGGAAATATGTATAGGAGAATTGATGTGTTTAATATATTTTGGATAACTTGCTGTCCAGGGAAAGGGGGTGGAGAGAAGAGAGGGAGAAAAATTTGGAACACAAGGTTTTGCAAGGATGAATGTTGAAAACTATCTTGGCACGTATTTTGAAAATTCAAAGCTAATATTAATTAAAAAGTATACTTCAATCTGAATTCAAAGTTTATCAGTTCTTTCTCTGCAGATGAATAGTATTTTCATCATAAATCCTTACAAATTATCTTGGATCATTGTTTTGCCGAGAATAGCTAAGTCAATCAAAGTTGGTCATCATACAATATTGCTGTTACCATGTACAATGTACTCTTGGTTCTTGCTCACTTCACATTGCATCAATTCATATAAGTCTTCCCAGGTTCTTCTGAAAACAAACTACTTGTTATTTCTTATGCTACAATAGTATTCCATCATATATGAACAGATAATTTTCAGATGATGAAATTAAAACTATTTACAATCATATGAAAAGGTACTCCAAATCACTATTGATCAGAGAAATGCAAATTAAGACAACTCTGAGGTACCACTACACACCTGTCAGATTGGCTAAAATGACAGGAAAAGATAACGATGAATGTTGGAGGGGATGTGGGAAGACTGGGACACTGATGCATTGTTAGTGGAGCTGTGAACAGATCCAGCCATTCTGGAGAACAATTTGGAGCTATGCTCAAAAAGTTATCAAACTATGCATACCCTTTGACCCAGCAGTGTTTATATTGGGCTTATATCCCAAAGAAATCATAAAAGAAGGAAAGGGCCCCACATGTGCAAGAATGTTTGTGACGGCCCTTTTTGTGTTGGCTAGAAACTGGAAACTGAAGGGATGCCCATCAATTGGAGAATGGCTGAATAAATTATGGTATATGAATGTTATGGAATATTATTTCTCTGTAAGAAATGACCAGCAGGACAATTTCAGAGAGGCCTAGAGAGACTTGCATGAACTGATGCTGAGTGAAATGAGCAGAACCAGGAGATCATTATACACGGCAACAACAATAATATATGAGGATCAGTTCTAAGGGATATGACTCTCTTCAACAATGAAATGCTTCAAACCAATTCCAATTGTTCAGTGAAGAAAGCCATATACACCCAGAGAGAGGGATGTGAATTATGGACCACAACATAACATTTTCATGTTTTCTATTGAGGTTTGCTTGCATTGTATTTCCTTTATCGGATTATTCTTTCTTGTAGATATGATTTCTCCTGAACAAAAAAATGATGTGTGGCAATAACTATACATATATTCGATTTCTTAAGTATTCTAACATAATTATCATGTAGTGGATATCCTGCTATCTAGGGGAGGGGTGGGGAGTAGGGGGGAAAATTTGTAACAGAAAGCTTTGTAAGGGTTAATGTTTAGGAATTACCCATACATATGTTTTGCAAATAAAAAGTATTAATAAAAATAATAACATAAAATAAAAAATAGTATTCCATCATAAAACATCTATTTATATCACTTGACCTTTTATCAATTGGGAAATTACTTGTACTCTTAAAATGTTGACTTATTTCATTTGAGAAATAAGAACTTTGTCAGATAAATTTGTTTTTTTAACGTCCAATTTTTTTCTTTCTTTCTAATCTTAGCTACATTGGCTTTATTTGTGCAAAACTTTTTTTTTAATTTCATGTACTTAAAAGTATTCACTTTATTTCCTATCATCCTCTCTATCTTTTGCTTGATCATAAATTATTTTCTTATCCATAAATGTAGCAGGTAAAATTTCCCATGCTCCCCTAATTTGCTTATGATATCACCCTTTTTGTTTAAATATTGTACTTATTTTAACCTTATCTTGGTTCATTGTGTGAGATGTTGGTTTATACTTAGTTTCTGCCAAACTGCTTTCCAGTTTTCCCAGCAATCTTTGCCACATAGTGAATTCTTTTTTTTTTTCTTTTTTCTTTTTTCTTTTTTTTCCGCTGAGGCAATTGGGGTTAAGTGACTTGCCCAGGGTCACACAGCTAGGACATGTTACGTGTCTGAGACCACATTTGAACTCAGGTCCTCCTGACTTCAGGGCTGGTGCTCTATCCACTGCGCCACCTAGCTGCCCCTACATAGTGAATTCCTATCCCAAATGTTGAGATCTTTATATTTATCAACCATTTGTTTATTGTGATCATTTATTACTGTCTACTATATACCTAATTTATTCCATTGATCCACCATTCTATTTCTTAGGCAGTACAGATTATTTGATGATTGCTGTTTTGTAATAAAGTTTGAGATCTGGTGCTATTAGGCAACATCCCTCATTTTTTCCTATTGGTTTCCTTGATATGCTCGAACTTTTGTTCTTCTATATGAATTTTATTAACTTTTTTCTAGTTCCAAAAAATAATTTTGGTAATTTTTTGGCATATCATGGATCCTTAAATTCTTAAATTTTAATATGCTGTATCTTGAAACATAATAACCTGTTTGGAGAGGTAAAACTACTAGTTTTCTTTATAGAATCTCAGAAATGGAAGATAATTATCCATTCAGTACAACTCATACCAGAAAAAAATACCTTTCCAAAGCAGCCCCATCAGTCATCTGAAAACCTTCTACTGAGGAAGAAACCACCACTAAATAGGCATTATGTTAGATGTTAATTATGTAATTGTAAAAGTGAGACAGTCCCTGTATTATGAAGATATAACATGTTTATAAATAAATATATACAGTATACATACAAAATGATTTGGGAAATCACTTTTTAAGGCAACTAATTCCACACTGGAATAAATTCAATTGTAAGAAAGGTTTCCCTTATATCAAAGCCTAAACTTGCTCCCTATTCCTATTCCTTTGCTCCTAGTTCTACCAGTTGGGACTAAACTAAAAAAAGTCAATTTTATCTTTATATTTTCTATTTCCAATTTTTGTGTTGCCCCCAAATGGTTAATATTTTCATGATAGCAATCAATGAGATCATCTAAAATTATCTAAAAATATTCAATAGCAATTAATAATGAGTGAAAGATTCAAGGCAATACAATTATTGTTAAATCCAGAATTTATAGACTTTTACAAAGTAACATGTAAATTAATAATGCAGATTGATGTAGTGCTAGTGCTATTTGATTATATGTATATTGAGAAACCACAATGAAAAAGATCAATCACTCATTCAACAACTTATCCACACAAAGGATGTTTATTGATCATCTTTCATAGATGAGGCATTGTGCCACTTAAAGGATTTTTAATTCCCTCAGAGTGATAGCATGTAAAATGCCTTGAAAACTTTAAAGTATAAAATAAACATTAGTTATTATCATTATAATTATACTCTTCCTTTTAGGTACTTTGCACCAATACAGACTGCAGCACTTTTCTATAACTTAGAAGAGAATTCCTTGTCTTACCCCCCAAATTTATCTCTTCTAACTTCCCTGTTTTTATTATTATCTTTCCAAAGTCCCCTTTTCCCTGTGTGCCCAGAGTCATCATTGAGTATATATTTCATTGTTCTCCTTATTCAATTAAATTCCAGGATTCCTTGTTCTACCTGCACAACATCTCTCATATTCTCACTTTTTTTCCCTGTCATTCAATCACTATCCCAGCTCATGGGGTCTATGAGGTGCTCAAAGAGGAGCACTTCTAGTATGAGGTCATGCCAACTCTTTTTCATGGCCGCTCATGCAACTTTGACTTCTACCTGGTACTCAACCTCACACTTATGGCTCCAAGAAGCTGTAGCATGCACAGCAGCAACATCCCAGTAACCATCTTCTTTGATACATTAAACCAGGTTGAGGGCAACCAAAGGACCTCATACCCATCAGTGAATCAGAGGGGTATCTACCTTAAGCATGGGAAGACTTCCTGGTGGAATGGGTGGATGGGAAGAATTTGTTCCAATGGCCACAAAGACAACTAAAATAGGAATTATGGAATACTGAGAGCTAAATCAGACTTCAAAGACACCACATGACCAAATTGTGTCTTGCCACTTAATTTCAGTGACTGAAATAGAGAATGAGAGTGAAGAATTTGTGTAACTCTGCATCACTTAAATACATTTCATATATGAATTAAGTCATCACCTCATTATGTCCATTGGTATTCTTTGAAAAAGGACAAACAACAGCAATGACAACAATATCCTTGTTTATGCCTTATCACCTGTCACAGGACTAATGCCAAAGGCTCCCTGTGCCCAATCTCTTTTCCTTACAATCTTGCCTATATTTGTCTGTCAAAATGATACTTAAGGGCTACTTACAAATAGGTCTAACCATATTACTCACCTATGTAAGAATCTCATATCTCATTATTACTTCTGGGATAAAATTCAGCCACCTCTGTTTTCTATCCAAACCAACCTGCCTACTTGTTCCTTGTACTTATTTCTCTGCCTTTTTTTAAAGGGTTCCCCTTTGTCTGGAATATTTTCCTCCACCTGTCAACTTTTTAATATATCCATTGTTCCACTCAAAATTCAAATCAGGTGATAATACCTACCTAAATCCTTTCTCAGTCCCATCATATTAGTGCTTTCCATAATTCCCCCACCAGTAACATTCTGTAGTAGTTAGATGCTGGGCTTGGAATCAGGTAACCTGACTACAAATCTGACTTCAGAATAATCATTTTACCATAAGCAAATCACTTAAGTGCTGCCTGCCTCAGTTTCCTTGGCTGTAAAAAGGGGATAATAATAATAATAATAATAATACCTTCCTTTTATTTGTAAAGCACTTAGCACAGTGCCTGGAACATAGTAGACACCCAATAAATGCTTGTCCCTATCTCTTCCCTCTTACTCTATATTGGCTCACCTGAATTCATAGGTACAATTCACCAGCAGTTTTAGCTCCCAGAGGGAAGGGATTGCTTGGTCTTTGTATTTTATACCCCAGCAGATAGGGATTTTGCACATGACAAATAATACTTTTTGCTATAAAATTCTATAGAAGCCACCAGAATATACATTTTTAAATTTGGTAAGTACGTAAATAATGAATCGACAATGTGCTTGAAGCAAGTCAAAGTAAGAGGGAAGGAGAGAGATCACAAGGAAAGAGCACTGAATATCATTTGAGAACGTTACAGATTTCTAATGTCCAAGACAATAAGAAAAGGATGTTTGAGTCATAACAAGAGACATAATGTCTCTCTAAAATCTTGATTTGACTGTCTTTACGATAGTTACAAAGTTTAAATCTAAAATATCACCAAAAAAGATCATAGGATTGCAGCAGTAGTTGACAGGTTTTTCTGCTGAACCAAAAGAATACCAGTTTGAAACAACTTGCCCAGTTTTGTGAATTCCAGTATGTTTCACTTCATTACAACATCATCCTGGCAGAGTAGCCATTTATATTCTCTCTGCTCCCAGGCACACCTAGAAAGCTCATAGCTCAAGCACAGGACATCTTCCAAAGTAAACACTGTGCATCTGAGACTGTATCACAAGGCATCTGGTGTAAGCCCCTTGTAGCTTGACTCTCATGTCATGTTATATCACTTTACATAACATGACAAAAGTGAAGTAATGTAATCTGTCTTCTAAGAGGCTTCTTAATGATTAACTCTCACTGAGTATGAAGAGCTTCCACTTATTCTATTCACACTTTTAGTTTTTATCTGGGCACAATCAAAAGGCAAACAGACCTTCTTCCTTTGAAGTGTCATCATCCTTATTTTCTTATAGTACTCAACAGATGGATTGGACATATTATCCTGCTACTTAGTGCTTTTTAGGAGAAATTTTCATAACCACAATTACATTCAGTTATATTTTGAAAATTAATAAATCAACCTTGATTAAAAAGTATGCAATTTCTGGAAACATATAAAAGATAAATCAAGTAACAAACCTCAGAGACAAAGTACAGGAAAATTCATTTGAAGGACAAGATACTAGAAGCATCGTTACTTCCTCTTCTTCTTCCTTTTAATTAGCAAATAAATAAAATCATTTTGAGTAGAAGAATTAGGTTTTCAGTAGACTATAATTTAAAATGTGAACTTCAGTTTTTCACTAGAAGTTTGAGTTAATGATTCTTTTTTTTTAATAATAGTTTTTTTTTTCAAATACATGCAAAGGTAATTTTCAGCATCCACTCATGTAAAACCTTGTGTTCCAAAATTTTCTCCCTCCCTCCCCTAGATAGCAAGTAATTCAATATAGGTTACACGTGTGCAATTCTTCTAAACATATTTCTACATATATCATGCTGTGCAAGAAAAATCATATCAAATGGGGAAAAATGAGAAAGAAAGAAAAAAATAAGCAAACAAATAACTTTTCCTGTCATTTAAACCAATCTAAGAAGTTTGAAGTGGTACCCCAGAGCTGTCTTAATTTTCATTTCTCTAATTTCAGAGTAGTGATTCAGAGAATTTTTCATATGACTAGAAATGGCTTTAACCATTTATCAAGTAGAGAATGGCTTCTTGAATGATCCTTTTCTACATTTTCAAAAGCAGTAAATTTTTATCCTCTCTAAGACTGATTTTAAACTATGCATATTTATCCACTTGTGAATATGTATAGAAATATGACAGATATTCATAGAGATAAATATGTATGTGGTATGTACATGTACACATATAGATATAGATATTATTTCCCTCTCTATATATATGTACATATATATATATATATATATATTATTTATTATTCTTATTCTAACCTGAGGGTGATAATATCACAATCCCTTTGGACAAATGAGAACACTACCACAGAAATCTCCTATATTATTTTCTTTTAGAAATTATTATACTTTGAACAGGATGGAAGCATATATATCATTTTTTAAAATCCACAAGAACTCAAAATAACTCTTAAGTAGTTGTGATAATATTAGTTCTGACCATACCAAAAGTTAAAAATGAATTTCTCCTAAGAGAAATAATTTCAAGGTAATCTGGTCATATCATAGCATAGATAAAGGATTTGGATTTTTTTTTCCCAAATAAAGTTTCTTTTGTAAACAAGGAAACTTAATTTAGAAGAGTTATGTCTTTTGATGGAAAACCTTTAAAAACAGATTGGTGTTGATTTTCTAAAAGAGAAAATAAATAGCTACGTATTGAAGTTCTGGACTGGCCTATAGTCCTTTTCTCAGTATGTGCAATAATAACTATAATAGCTAGTATTTATATAGTACTTTAAAATTTGCAAAGTTTTTTTCTTTAATAACTGTTATTTCATTTGATCCTCACCACTATCCCCAGGAAGTCAGTGTTATTATTATCTCACTTTTCATGTAAAAATACTGAGGGAGACAACAACTATGTGACTTTTCCAAGGGCACTCAGCCAGTATTGGGGTTTGTTTTTGAGCTCAGATCTTTCTAAGGCCAGATCAAGGCCTCTATTCACAGTGCTGTGTAGAGCTGCCTCAATATGGTATATTTAATATCCTATATAATCTGGAGCATACTATAATATCTATTTATTTATTAGGTTATATCTATGTAAACCCAGTCCAGTTGGTTTGAAAATTACAAATTCAGTCATATTTCAAGATTTTTTTTGCCACATTGAAATGACAAGTTGTGAGTAGAGCCTGTTGTCATTTCCCCTTTACCATATGATGAACATGGACTTATAGCTATTTTCAAAGCTATAAGTGGAGATACAGAGTAATTTAATTGCCTGAATTAGCAATTGTTCTGACCATCATATATATTGGATTTTTTTTTTTCTTTTTTCAAACTGTACTCTCATCCTTTCCAAGGGATTATAGGACTACCAAAGTAAATGGAAGGCTATCATTTGAAATAAGAATAGGAAAGGGGGTGGGGGTCCCTTGGGCTATCCAGTCAAAAGAGTCAAGGAAGTTAGTTGGGTGGAGGTGTGCCATAACAGGAAATGGGAGTTGTTATCTTGGAGTGGGGATAGAGGGAAGGCTTTTGTTAGAATCAAGTTTAAATTAGCCTAGTGGATATGATTAGAATACCAGATCTGATCTAATTCTGATTCTTCATAAACATATTATAGTAGGTCTATAATCTCAGACATATAAATATTCATTTCCAGAAAATATTGATTCATTTATTACCTATACATTCTCATTAGGAGAATATATACAATTTGTTGAAAATCTCTCTAATTCTTCAATATAGGGTGTCCCAAAATTCTTAGTGCTTTTTCTTTTAAACTTTAATAGCTTTGGGTTACCCAGAGATATTAAAAGTTAAATAGTTTTGAAACACTTATTTTGTTTAGATTATGGGTATCAATAGAATATTTGAGCTTTTTACATGTAATTTCTTTATGTCTTTATGTGATCAGCCCACCTCCCATTGTAGTCATACCAGTATTAGTATGTTTTGTACCACATCTCTTTCATACAAATCACTATTCATGAGTCAAATTGAAAAATAAATAGAAGTCAATGGAAAACATTGATCTTGGGGCTTGGACTTCAGGGTTTTTTTTTAAAGTTTTAACACATTTACAGTCAAGGGGGCTGATATTCAGGGTCCCTAAACCTAGAAAAGCTAGGGAAGCAAATTTATGATCCTTGTTAGAATTATATCAGAGATAGTCTATGATGGGTAAAAGGTAATAGAGATCTGTATGGGGTCATCCTTAGATGTTTCTCCCACAAAATATTAAGCATTTCTAGTAAATAAGAATTTATCCATTTGCATATTACACAACACATGCAGTAGTAATTTATAGCTAATAATATGTTTTTATTTTTCCTGTTATTTGAGGAGTAATCAGGGGCTGAAAAAGATTAAATCACTATCAATCCCCTTCAAATGATACCTTTCCTAACTCACTGCTTCCTAGTTCTTTTTTAAAAAAAATTTTCCTGAACTTAAGAAATAAAACAAGCATTCCATAACAATAGAATAGAAAAAAAGATAAATGAAACTCCATATCTATTATGT
This sequence comes from Myrmecobius fasciatus, assembly GCA_023553655.1. Classification (NCBI taxonomy): domain Eukaryota; kingdom Metazoa; phylum Chordata; class Mammalia; order Dasyuromorphia; family Myrmecobiidae; genus Myrmecobius; species Myrmecobius fasciatus. The sequence continues at coordinate 129,827 of JAJPUD010004587.1, read as the reverse complement.
ATAACTTGCTATTCCTTTTATATATGTAATACAGTTATCAGGTAACTTTCTTTTCTTTTTCCATTTTTTCTTCCCTCTCTTCCCCTCCTAAGATATAAATTAAATTTACATAAATCATCAGCATTCCTATATTTTAGGGCTTTTTAAACTTTTTTTCATTAGTGACCCTTTTCACCCCAAAAAATTTTTGCAACCCTAAGTATATAAGTATAAAAAATAGTTAAACACAAACATTTACTGACAATAAATAATGATTTCCCAACTGCCACATTGTTCCATGATCTCCATTAAGGGGCAACCCACAGTTTAAGAAGGTTTGATATATATGACAAACAAAACTCTGCAAGAAGACATAGTAAAAGAGACTCCATTTAAAATAGTATAAAATAATTAGCAGTACATCTGCCAAAACAAACCCAGGAACTGTATGAAAAAAATTATAAAACTTTTTATGTCTAGTACTTTAAGGGCTCTCTTCAAAATTGGATACAATCACAATAACTTATAGGCAAATGATCTATGATTTCTTACCCTACTGATTAAAAAATTGCCCTATATACATTTTGTCACCAACCAAAACCATTGATTCACTTTGGGTAAAAGAAGAGGGAGAATGTGGGAAAGTGTAAGCCATGATTAATTAGCATCACTGAGAAGACTAACTAGTTTGCTTGTCCTGTTTTAAAAATCCATGTTAAAGAAAATTAGAAGTTGACATGATAAGGAAGGGGCAGGTCAATTCTCTGAAAGCCCCCACAGCTGTGAATCATAACACAGTTGGAGAAATTGTGAATCTGTCTTTACTGACACAGATGTGGCTAGTGAATTGGGAATGAAATAAATTGGAGGCAAGAGGGAAGAGGAGAGAAGTCATAGAATGCAACTGCCTCTCAGTTTCCTTGTATCATTATCATCTCACATGAAGGGATCTATTCTGCTGGTCAGAATTAGATGCCCAGCAGCCACTAGCAGGTTGTACCCATAACACTTAACTTTCTTGAAGTTATGAATCACAGAATTTCAAATATGTGGGGATCTTTCAGGATCATCTATTCTAACACTTAGCTCCTAAATGAAGAAGTTGGCCTATAAATCTTACTTGCCCAACATCATATAATAACAGAATGGGACTAAGAAATCAGATCTTTTGACCCTAAAATATCCAGTATTACTTCCTTAAAAAAAGAGAAATATTTATATTGTAAACACACATAATTAACTTGGGCATTCTTTTTGGTGTAAAACACTAACTCAAAAAGACACAATAAAAGGGATTCAAATGAATATAGAAGGAAAATGGAAAGAGAACTGCAGGATTTATATCAAATGATGATGTTGCTATTATGAATCTCTGAGCAAGAAATCAGATAAATAAATACAATCTTATACAAGACAATGAAGAACAAGTGTTAAGACCCCAGAAAAGCATTCAACTCTAGCAGGCAGAGAAACTGCATTCTTTTATTCACAAAAGAAAGTAAAACATATTAGTCGAGTAAAATTCTAAAAGAATAAATGACAGTGAAGGATGAGCTCAAAATCTGTCAAGACTCTGGACAAGAGTCATTTTAACCCAAATGCAATTCAAAAAAGGTGGGGTGGGCAGCTAGGGATACAGCAGTGACAAATATTGAGCTATAAAAAAGTATGACTAAATCATAATAAATTTAAGGTTAGTAAATCTCATGACAGCCACCTTGGTAATGCGATTAACCCTTCCCCCTACCCCAATTCAAATCCAAACTCTGACACTTGACCCTTACTAAGTTGTGTGATCTTGTCAACAAATTGCCTCACTAAAATAAATAAATCTATTAATCAAAAAATATGTATTAAATGTCTATTGTATGTCAAGCAGTGTCCTAAGTACTAGGAATACAAAAGCAATATTTAGCAATCTCTGTCTTTAAAGAGTTGGGTAGATAACACATGCATACTTTACATCGAAATACAAACAAAATAACATAAGAGGACACTAGGAACCAGAGGAATTTATGAAGAAGGTAGTAATGAGTGAAGAGTAATGAGGAAAGAATGATTTCTAGGCATAAGAAAAAGCCAGCGCCAAGTTAAAGAAATGGGAAATGGAATACTTTGTGTGAAAAACAGTTATGGGGGATAGCTAGGTGGCACAGTGACTAGAGCACCAGCCCTGAAGTCAGGAGGACCTGAGTTCAAATATGACCGGGGACACTTAACAGGTCTTAGCTGTGTGACCCTGAACAAGTCACTTAACCCCAATTGCCTCAGGGGAAAAACAATTATAAGACCATTATGACTAGACTGTATAATATTAGAAGGGAAATAACGAATAAAAACATAGTAATATTATTTGGGGAATTGCTGGTGAAGATTTTTCCCTTAATTGTCCAGAAAACAGAAGGGGAAGATGGATTTAATTGTTGCTACAAAGACTTTGGTTGATGTATTTATTATATAAATGAAAGAGCCCACAGGCCTTTCCTAGTAACTCTCTTCTCCTGTCTCCCAATCGATTGCCTCTCTGCTGAAATTACCTTATACTTACACTTACCTATATTGTTATGGAGACCTCACACAGGGCAAGAACTCCTGTGGTGATCAGAAAAAGCAATCCAAGGACACTCTCAAGGTATTTTTTAAGAACTTTAGAACTGCTAGTAAGATATGGGAGACACTGATACAGAACTGCCTAACTAAGCATGCTCTTATCAAAAAAGATGATGTACTCTATGAGCAAAGCAAAATTGAATTATCTCAGAAGAAATATGAGATGTACAAAGTTAGAGGATCTACTCCAAAGTTCATAGGGACTATTTAAGGTCTGATTAGCCACAGTTGGACATACTGTAACTTGACTGCAATCTACTGATGTCATATTAGTTCTCTTCCAGAAGAAAGGATAATAATCAACTATGATATCTGATGGTCTTTATATATTGTCTCCCCAATAGAATAAGAGTTCTTTGACTTCTTTTGTATCCAAGCACAGTTGCTGGCATATGGTAAGCACTAAATAAATGCTCATTGAGAGACTGACTCTTTACTCTCTGTCACTTTCCATATTCAGTCTTTTTCCAAATCCCAATAGTTCTACCTTCACAACACCTCTTACATATGCTCCCTTATCTCTTCAGACACTGCCACCACTGGTGTACGATCTCCTCATTTCATCCCTGCATTATCACAATAACCTTACATTTGTTTTCGCTTTCAAGTCTCCCATCACTCCAGTCCATTCTCGACTTAGTTATCAAAGAGATCTTTCTAAAGCACAACTGTCACCATGAAATTCTCCCGTGGCTCTCTCTATCCTCTATAATCAAATATAAAATCATCTGATTTATTTTTAAAGCCTTTCATAACCTGACCCTTTCCTTCTTTTCCAGGCTTCTTGCATCTTACTCTCCTCCAAGTTTTTCATGATCTAGTAACACTAGCCTCTTTATTGTTTTTTGAACATGACTCTCCGTGCATATTTTAACTCGCTGTTTCCCACGCCTGAAGTTTCTCTTTCTCTCTTCACTTCTGCCTCCTACTTGCTTCCCTATCTTTCCCGGATTCTTTCAAGTCCCAGTTAAAATCCTATCTTCGATGAGCAGTTTTTACTGATGCTTTTTGATGCTAGTGCTTTCCGTCTCATGATTATCCCAATTTCATCTTGTATATATCTTAATTGTACATAGTCATTTTCACATTGTGTCTTCCATTGTACTACAAGCTCCTTGAGGGCAGTGCCTGGCACACAGTAATCATTTAAGAAATGTTTGTTGATTTCACTTTGAGTAATGGATACAGTAATTAACTTACTGGGATTCCTGTTTCTGAAATCTGGCAAACATTACTCTGGGAGCCAGCTATCTATAACTCTTTCTACTGATCTTGGTAAAGGGTTTTGTTTTATTTTTTTTTTCATAAGCAAACACAGTATGCACACACAGACTCCCAGAAACTCCCTATACGCCCTGCTATTTCTAGCTTCTAAATGTGTCCATTATCCATATACAAAGTATGCTTTTAGCTTACAAACAGGATACATTATTTTAGTTTTTAAGAGAATCATACTTGGAAATTTTCTGAAGTCCTAGACAGTTTTCTCAGAAGTTTCAAGACCCCATTATAATAAGTCATCTTAAGTGAATTATATACTCACATGAGAAAATAAACATGAATTTCAAAAAGACAATTGACAAAAATAATATTTGTGAATTATTTCAGGAATTTGATCATTTGTATAACATTCCACACTTTCTTAATAATTTCCACATAAACATTATTGTAACAGGTGTACAATTCCCTGGTGAAATAGGCCTTTAAGGCTTCAAATGGAATGAATTCTTAAGCTGAGGGAATTACTAAGGATTCATTATTTAGCTGTACTATAATAATGTTAACACATATTGAAAAATTCCATTCTGTTTACATAAATAGACAAATTTTAATGTTTGAACTAGACTTATCTTTTTATATGGAATCAATTATGAGGCACTTTAACAGCTCATATTTTTACAGATCTAGGATTTAAAAAAAAACAACTAAATTATCACAAGGCAGGAGGATCTTGAACATTGAAAGCAGTTTTATATATTTTCTTGGAGAAATATTAATTGTTCATGCATGAGCCAAAGTAATATAATAAAAATATCAATTTCACCTAAACTAATGTATTTATTCAGTGCTATACTTTGAGCTTAAATAATTGAGCTTAAAATAATAAAATTCATTTGGTAGAATAAAAAGTCAATAATATCAAAGAAATTAAAAATGTAACATAAGGTGATCTACAATATCATATCAAACTATATTATGAGATAGTAATTAAATTTAATAGTGATTAAGAAATAGAATGTCAGATCACTGGAATATAAATGATTATAGTAACCTTAAGTTTGATAAAGGTAAAGATGTAAGGTTTTGAGATACAAACTCATTACTTAGTTAAAAAAAATGCTGAGAAAAATGGAAAGATGTATGGCAGAAACTAGGTATAAATCAATATCTTACACTATTTACCAAGATAAGGTTAAATGAATACATTGTTTAAAACTAAGGGTAAGTATATAAGTATATTTAAGTATATAAGTAAATTTAAAGCACACAGAACATATTATTTATTAGATTAACAGAAGAATTCATGAATAAATCAGAGATAGCATTGTGGCATATATAAAATGAATAATTTTGATTGCATTCAATTAAAAAATTTTTATGTAAATAAAATCAATGTAGTAAGATTAGAAGAAAAGTAGAAAATTAGGGAGGGAATTTTATTTGTCTATGAAATTTCCTTTCTAATTTTCTACTTTCCATCTAACCCTGACAAAGTTTCCCAGAGAAATATGTTATATTTCAAATATATAGAGAACTTTATAAAATTAATAAGAATATGAGTTATTCCCCAATTGATAAATGGTTAAAAATATGAACATGTAGTATCAATTTCAAAATTGGTGAATGAATTGTGGTATATGATAAAAATGGAATACTATTGTGCTATAAGAAATAATGAGCAGGTACTTGAGCCAACTTGGAGGAAGGTAAGCAGGTCTTTATCTGAGCTCTTCCTGGCTTCCCTGAGATCAACACCAGATAAAGCCTCTGAACTGGTTTTGGAGTGACAGAAAATACAAATATTTGGAGTTACAAATTTCCAGCAGAAGTTATCTTTTTTATTTTTTATTTTTATTTTATAAAGCTTTTTATTTTCAAAACATTTCAAAAATGGATAATTTGACAACATTGACCCTTGCATAGTCTTGTGTTTCAGATTTTCTCCTCTTTCTTCCCACCCTCCCCTAGATGGCAAGCAATTCAATATATGTTAAACAAGTTAAAATATAATTAAATTCAATATGTATAAACATATATACAATTATCTTGCTGCACAAGAAAAATCAGATTAAAAAAAAAAGTAAATGAATAAGAAAACAAAATGACAAGCAAACAACAAAAAGAGTGAGAGTGTTATGTTGTGATCCACATTCAGTTCCTACAGTCCTCTCTCTGGGCTGTCTTTATCACAAGATCATTGGAACTGGGATTAATCATCCCATTGATGGAAAGAGTCACGTTCATCAGAATTGCATATAATATTGATCTTGTCATGTACAATGATCTCCTGCTTCTGCTCATTTCATTTAGCATCAGTTTATGTAAGTCTCTCTAGGCCTCTCTAAAATAATCCTCCTGATCATTTCTTCTTGAACAATAATATTCCATAATATTCATATACCATAACTTATTCAGCCATTCTTCAATTGATGGGCTTCCACTCAGTTTCCAGTTTCTTGCCACTACAAAAAAGGCCGCACAAACATTTTTGCTCATGTGGGTCCCTTTCCTTCCTTTATATATTTTGGCCTTATATAGGCCCAATAGAATAACCAGCAGGAGATATCTTGTCAGAACTTCTGAAAAGGTCTGTTTCAATCAGGCATGGGGGGAAGAGGCCTAGTGCAGGTGCAACACAGTGACCTTGGGCAGTGTGATGTCTATGTGCTGGAGGAATCTATCAGGAAGCTTTTATCTAAAATATAGCAGCATTGGCTACTCTGTCCTGATTAAGAAGCCAGCGCATCAGTAGACTAACTGCAAGATATCCAATGCAACTATGAAAGGTAAAGAGTGAATCCATGAACCACATAATAATGCAAGACTTGGCCATGCCCACCCAGCACAGGAAAGAAGTCAGCAGCACCAGCCCTAGGGCAGCATGAAGCCCCTATCACCTGTATAGATTGTCCCAAGCTTTGCCTTAAGAGCAGAACTCAACCTTTAAAAATGAGCAAAAAAAGCAAAAAAGAGGTCTGAGTGTACATAGTTTTTATAGAGACAGAGAAAAGCAGATCTCAAACCCTAAGAACACTAAAGGCAATTTGTTGAAGCCCCAAAGGGTGATGTGGGATGGTCTCCATCTCACAAGGCTCTGTGGGAAGAATTCAAAAAGGATTTTAAAAGAAAGTTAGAAGAAAAATGGGGAAAGGAAATTAGATCTTTTCAGGAGAGATTGGAAAAGGAAATACGGAAATTATCTGAAGGAAACCCCTTAAAAATAGATTTAATAAAATAGAAAAAGCATATAACTCCTAACAAAATGGATTTGATGAAATAAAAAAAGAAACAAACTCATTGAAAAACAGAATTTGTGAAATGGAAGGAAGAAAACAATTCACGTTAAAAGTTAAATTGTGTTAGAATGAAGACAAATTGGAACATTTCCAGGATAAAAACCCAAGATCATGGTAGGATTGAAGGGTTATCTGAGGGTCTGAAAGCTCTAGAAGCAGCTCTTGTTTCTGCTGATTTAGGTGGCTCCCAAAACCTGTTCTTCATTAGCTGGGGTGAGGTTTACAATACAACACATTTTGTGTTGTATTGTATTCCATTCCTTTCCTGCTGACCTTTTAAGTACTAAGTTGTCTTGGGCTGGAAAACTATTTTGCCCCAACCTTACATGAGTCCTGTTACCACAGAAATTGCTTTATGACATTATTTAAAGGTATTTGGAGGGGTTTGGGGGGAGAACTTAGGTGAGTCAATGCCTTTTCTCCACCATCTTGGCTCTGCTTTAAGTAGATAGCTTTTCTAGGAAAGAAAAGCATGAGTTGATAATTTGATGACCTGCTAAGGTCTTTTTTTTTTAACAATAGGAGAAACTTGGGCATGTTAGAAGGCAAATAGGGAAGGAATAAAGAGAAATAGAAGATGGGGGAAAAAGGCAAACTATTGGAAAAGCTATTGAAAAGGGGTTTCAAAATAAATAGAAGAGAATTAAAGAGAGCATATACTGAATGGTAACTTTAAAAGAAAATATATTTTATTTTAAGTAGAAAAAATATGATGATACAATAGACAAGTAATTTGGAAATCCAAACAAAGCCTGAAGGCAAAGAGCATGGAAAAGGCACTCTTGTAATGCCTACTTCTTCTATTGGTGGCACATTGCCTAAACCTATGTAGCATATCAAACTTTTCCAAATATGACTGAATCTTCAGAGAACCAGGTCTCATATAATTGGCATAGTGACCAACAAATGGGGAAGATCAGATAGCTGTTACAATTTGAATTCCAAATTCTTTTAACTAGTGGATATTCAACACATATAGTGGGGTCATGGTGAGAATTAAATGAGATAATGGACCTGAAAGCAGCTTGAAAACTACTTTATAACCATTTAACCTGAAGTCCATGAATTTGTTGTCAATATATTATGAGAACCATATTTCAAGTTAATTGGTTTACCTAAGAATGTATTTTATTTTTATACATGTGAAAACATTATTCTGGGAAGATGGTGGAGGGCAGACACAACTTTCTGTGGCCTCCTTTGACCTTCTCTCAAAGCAACAGTAGATTAAGCCTCTAAATTGATTTTAGAGTCAAAGCGCCCACAAAAAAAAAAAAAAAAAAAAAACCTCCAGAAAAAGTTACCTTAGAAGAACTTCAGAACTGGTTTGTTTCAAATGGGCAGGGAGACAGTCTGACGAACCCAAACCACAGCACAGGGAGCCTAGGGCAAGGAGCTGATGTGGGAGAGTGTTGCAGCTTCCACATAGCTGGGAATCTTCTGTGAGCCTTTTATGCTACTCTGTCCTAGTTGGAATGGGTGATTTAGCAGGTTTGCCATAAAAGGCAAATTGTAAACCACTGAGCCTCAGAAGAAAGGGAGGACCCTGGCCGTGATTACCCAGCACAAGGAGTCAATCAGCAGAACTGCCCCAGAACAAACTAAAGCAGCTGTTGTTCCTTTGTTAAGAGCAGAACTCAAGCCTTAAAAATGAGCAAATAAACAAAAAGAACTCTCACCCTAGACAGCTTTTAGAGAGAGAGAGAACAGACTTCTAATCCTGAGGTTCCTAAAGCCAAATCAATTCCAGATGAAGCCCCAAAGGGAGATATGAGCTGTTCCCCATTTCACAAGGTTTTCATGGAAGATTTCATAAACGATCTCAAAAAGAAATTTAGAAGAAAAATGTGGAAAGGAAATGAGATCTTTGCAAGAAGGGATGGAAAAAGCATATAACTCCCTACAAAATAGTTTTAATGAAATGGAAAAAGCATATAACTCCTTACAAAATAGATACAAAAAATATACCAATTTATTGAAAAACTGAATTTGTAAAATGGGAAAAAAATGCAATGAACAAAACAATTCAATTGGCCAAATACAAAAGGAACTTTAAAAAAGGTAACAAGAAAATAATACACTAAAATTAGAATTGAACAAATGGAAGTGAATGACTCAATAAGACATCAAGAATCAGTCAAACAAAACCAAAAAAATGGAAAAAATAGAAGAAAATATGAAATACCTCCTAGGAAAAACAACACACCTGAAAAATAGATCTAGGAGAGACAACCTAAGGATTATTGGACTTTCTGAAAGCCATGATGAAAAAAACAATCTAAACATATCCTTTGAACCAGCAGTGTTTCTATTGGGTCTATATCCCAAAGAAATTTTAAAGGAAGGAAAGGGTCCCACATGTGCAAAAATGTTTGTGGCAGCCCTTTTTGTAGGGGCTAGAAACTGGAAAATGAATGTATACCCCTCAATTGGAGAATGGCTGAATAAACTATGGCATATGAATGTCATAGAATATTATTGTTCTATAAGAAACGATCAGCAGGATGATTTCAGAGAGGCCTGGAGACACTTGCATAAACTGATCCTAAGTGAAATCAGCAGAACCAGAAGATCAATATACACAGCAACAAGACTATATGATGATCAGTTCTGATGTACATGGTTCTCTTCAACAATGAAATGTTTCAAACCAGTTCCAGTTGTTCAGTGATAAAGAAAGCCATATACACCCAGGGACACACCTACAGGATCTGAGGATGCACCACAACATAGCCTTTTCACGCTTTCTATTGATGTTTGCTTGCATTACATTTTCCTTCTCAGATTTTTTTTCTTATAGATCCAATTTTTCTTGTTCAACAAGATAACTGTATAAATATGTATACATATAATCGATTTGTCAAATATTTAACATAATTAAGATGTATTATACTTCCTGCCATCTAGGGGAGAGAGTGGGGGGGAAGGAGGGAAAAATTTGTAACAGAAAGCTTTTCAAGGGTCAATGATGAAAAATTACCCATGTATATGTTTTGCAAATAAAAAGCTTTAATAAAAAAAGAAAAAAATAACTTAGACATTATCTTTCAGGAAATCATAAAGGAAAACTGCCTGATGTCTTAGAATCAGATGATAAAATAGCCATTGAAAGAATTCACTGATCACCTCCTGAAAGAGACCCCAAAATTAAAACTCCAAGGAATATCATGGCTAAATTTCAGAACTATTGCACCAAAGAAAAGATATTGCAAGCAACCAGAAAACATTATTCTGGGAAGGGTTTTATGGGTTCCATTAGAATGCCAAAAAAGTCCATGATATAGTAGAAGATTAAGAATGCCTTGATCTAAAGAGATCATCTATATATACATGTTATTACTATAATTAAAATATTTAATTAATGTCATGATTATTTTAACCCATTCGTGATTTGACTAGTGCCAATAGAATGGATGTCCAGTTTTGACCTGTAATTATTCTAGGCAATGGGTTGTATTTCATTTTTTATGGTTAACCAATATGGAACCTTATATGAGAACTCAGAAAGAAAAACAGACACTTCTACTGCCCTGCAAAAAAAAAAGAGAGATAAAAATGTTTAAAGAATATTGCTGAAACATTGGAGGAAACTGAAATTATTTCCCCCTATGAAATGTCCAAGTTTCTGTTGTACAAGAACCATGCACTCATTGCTATATGGATGTAGTTCTCTATTAGCAGATGTGTAGGATTAGGGGCATCTCCATATATTTACTAACCTTTAGCCATGTCTGGTAATGGTACCTTGACATAATTTCTTACAAGTCCATATTTTTGAACCTGAGTCTGTTTCTGGTCAAAGTGAACTTTATCTTTAAAACAATGCTTTTATTTAATCCTAGCCTTAATCAAATTTAGGGCCTCTTTTATTTGATACACATTTTCTTCAGGGGCATGTGAACAAATCTGACATTCACTCAATAGGAAGAGTTATTTTATAACAGGCATTCAATCAGGTTTAAATTTACCTTCATTTGAAACAGATCAAAGTGTTCTATTCATGAGAGTGATAAAGGAAGTCAAAAAGAATTTAGTTAGGGTAGACTTACATGCAATAACAATCACATAATGGTGACATTATAAAAGAGGTAATAACCATAGTTATCAGGTAAGTCCATCAGTATTACCATTAACAATAATAATCTAGATTCTAATACCATTACTTAGCTCTCTGAAGTTATCAAAATAGGCAAGGCTTCATATCACAAACTGATGTATAGTCACCACTCGAGCAATAGGACCAAAATTCCTGCTTAAAATAGTTATAAATGTCACTTCATCAAATTGCATTTTAAATTTTAAGAATATTCATATATTTAACTATACTAAAGAAAAAAGATTGTTCATAAACTTTTAATACTAGCACCTCTATTTTGAGAATTATTATTTTGCATTTCACTATTGTTCTTTCTTAGAGAATTATTTAATCAGAAGTTTGGTTTAATCACTTTGAATCAATCTTTAAACTTAAAATAAAGGTTCACAAATAAATGCATATGCAGATAGGCAAAGGATAAAGGGGGAATAAGAAAGAGTTGGCTTCAAAGCCTTTGCCAACAGGTACCAGCCATGTGACCAGCTGACCTGCACTGATAGTAAATGCTTCCATTTCTAGCGTTCCCTTTCCCACTATCCCCCCCAAAATCAATTTTTTCTTAAATTATTAGTTAGATGACTAGGAGCAGGAAGTCATATTTTAACCCCCCACAAAAAGATTATTTTGAAATGGTACTATCCAGGAACATGCCAAATATCAAAAAGTGAAATAGCACACATTTTCACCATAATTAATAATTCTTTTATTCTGCATTAAGAAAGTATATATGCCTTATTTTCCCTCATCAATTCTAATATAGGCATTTTCTTAAAAGGATGATACCTATATGGTAAGGCAGAAAATAACTCGTGTGTGTCTATGTGTGTATGTGTATATAATATGAACTTTTATTTGTAGATATGAGAATTTGACCTTAAATTCCAATACAGTGTGAATCTTTTAAAAAGAGGGTTTTTATATTGGAATAAACTTTCAAACATCAGATTTTAATGTATTTGCATCTTCATATGGGGCTGAAATTTTGATGTTGTGGTCTTTCCCCATAACTGCAAAAGGAAAAAAAAAAACTTAAACAAATCCATTCTCCACATTACATACACTGTGAACATTTTCTTTCTCTTTTTACTATTGATTAAAAAGGTTTTTTTATTTGACTTGAGACAGACTCATTACAGGCCTATTTTCAGATCCGTTTTAAGCATGCCCTAAAGCTAGATTTTGGCATTTGAACTACTTAAATCTTCTCTTCCTTTCCAAGAAAAGGATTTTTAAGAACAATATTTTAAAATTCAACTCCTGAACCTTATGTCAAGAAAAAATGCATTAGCAATAATAGTATTTTTGATAGTTCAAAATATCTCTATGTGTCTTTGTATGTCTGTGTCTCTGAATATCTGTCGGTCTCTATCACACACACATACTTCATAATTGGATAGTACATAAATTTCTAAAGACTTCAGAAAGTATGATTCCTTAGATCCCATTTGGAATGGATATTTAGAATGTGGTATTTAAATTGAAATTTGTAGGGGAAATTAAAAACAGATTTCAGAATTCTTCTTTACTTAAAGTTTCTCACCTTGGGAGTATTCTTGCTTATCTTCTAAGCTAAACTTTAGATAGGTACAAAATCTGGGAGTCCATCATATGACATGTAGTTTAGACCGTAGAATTTACACTTATTTTGAAAATGGGGGGGCAAAGGGAAGAACTAGATCAAAAGTATTAATATTTCCTCCAATTTTTTTTCAGATAGTTAAAGGTGGAAGTAGCGAAGCTGATTCATTTTATTCCCCTCTTTTTATCAAGGCAATACTCCTTACATACCACACATATAAGAAGAGTCAAAAAAGTCCTTTTGTCCAGAAGTACTTAAGCATTTTTGAGTCATGGACCCCTTTGGCAATCTGGCAAAGATTTTAGATCCCTTCTCAGAAGGTTTTTAATTTTTTTTAGTTTTTTATTAAAGCTTTTTATTTGTAAAACATATGCATAGGTAATTTTTCAGCATTGACCCTTGCAAAATCTTCCGTTCCAAATTTTGCCCTCCTTCCCCTCCCCCTCTCCCCTAGATGGCAAGTAGTCCAGGTAGTCCAATATATGTTAAATATGTTACAATATATGTTAAACCCTATATGTATACATATATACATATATGTATATACATATACATAGTTATACAGTTATCTTGCTGCACAAGAAAAATCGGCTGAAGAGGGGAAAAAATGCAAGCAAACAACAGAAAGAGTGAAAATGCTATGTTGTGGTCCTCAGTCCTCTCAGAAGATTTTAAATGTAAAAAAAACAAAATGCATATGTTTATGAAGGAAAGTCCATAGATATAATAAAGATAAATTAGGTACAATTTCACTAGATTATTGGCAGGTCTAAAAACTATAGTGATATGGACGTAATAATTATTGTAAATGTTATTATGACATTTGAAACTGTAATATGTTATCACAATATCTATTATTTCTATTGGTGACAAAGTCAGAGAGAGATACTGCTAATTCTGATAGTTTGTTGCCCATATTCATAAGTGAAGAACATGCCAAATCTCAGATGGAAGTTAGTGAAAATAAAGATGTGATTTTTTTCTCATCCAAATTTATAGAGACTCTGATATCAATTCCAGGTTTCTTTGGGGTCCATGAGCTTCAGATTAAGAATCCCTCTTCTGCTTTAACTCTTATTACAAATTAGGAACTGAGGTCCAAAGTGGGAAAAGGAAGAGAAAGGAATAAACATTTATAAAGTGCTTATTGTGTGCCTGGCACTGTGCTAAATATTTTTTTATAATTATGACTTTCTCATAGCTATACAAGTAGCAAATAGCAAAGCTGAGATTCCAAATAAAATTATCAGGATAAAGTAGGAAAAAGCTTGCTTCTGGAATCAGTGAACCTCGCTCAAATTCTCCTTTTCATAATTATTAGCTGCAGGACCTTGAGAAAATTTCTATCTCCCTGTGACTCAGTTTCTTCAATCATACAATGGTGGATGTTGGATTACATGGCCTCTGAGATCCCTTACAGCTTTAAATATATAATTCCTTCGTTCACAAGCCATCATTTCTTTTATCACGCCACTTTAACTTTACAATGATCTATGACACAGTTCTTATTTCCAGTAATAGCAATTTGGAGAAGCAAGTAGGTACAATAATTAAACTGCTAAATACAGAAAATCTGGTGAACTCAGGAAAAAATATTATTTTAGTTAGTAAAAGGTAGAAATTATAAAATACCTTAAAAGAAATACAATATAATTTTAAATAATTTAGGTAGTAGCCCAGGAAAATAATTAAAAATTATTGCCAACTAGTAGTCTGCCAAACAACCTCTTTTTGCAATGAGATACCTAAAGACAGAGAAACTTTTGTGAATGTAGGATATCCAAAGAGTTTTATTTGAACCACAACACAGTTTGAAAAGTACTGGTCTTTCTTCAAATTATTGGTTCTTTAATTCACACAAAAATATTTATGAAATACCTGCTATATACAGACCACTGTGATGATACAAAAATTAAAATAAAATACTCTCATGCCTTAATCTACAGGTGGTTAAGACATAAAAGTAAACACAATGTCTAATAGTATATATAATGTTTTCTTTAATTGTTTGACTTAAGGGCTTTGGATTTTTTCTGCATTTGTACCTGTGAAGTTTTGGGATATTTTACTGTTACTGTGGTGGAGGAAATGAAATCTGTTCCACATCACATACACTTATTGAATATTAAGTACCTCTGGAGGGGAGGAAGTACAAAAGGTGAAGCTGAAAGCAGCTCATACCTGTCTTTATCTCAGTTTGGTTTTGCTGATTTCCCTGTTTTTTAAGGAATTTACAGAAAAACATTTTCCTTTGTTTGGGAGGGAGATGGTAAGGTGGGTGATTAAAACTTGTATGATAAATACATGATACATGACCACAAGCTAACTGCTATATGAGGATAAAGGAGGTCATTAGATTAACTTCTGAAAAGAAAGTCAGAAAGTAAGAGAGATATGAATTCAAATGATGACTTTTGACATGAACTTTGTGACCAAAGGCATCTTATCTAACATATCAACAATAGTTTTCCTCATATGTATAATAATAAAATATATTGGTAATCCTTACCTCATGAGGTCTCTGTGACATTCAAATGAGGTAATATAAAGAAATACTATCTGTAAATAGAAACAGTTAAATGATGCTGTGGCTAGAGGAGCCTGGAGTCAGGAGGACTTAAATTCAAATCCAGCTTCAAACACTTTTGAGTCACTTAGCCTCTGACTGCCTCAGCTTCCTCCATCATAAAATGGAGGTAATGACAGCACCTCCCTCCAAGGGTTGTGAAGATCAAAGGAAATGATATTTCTAAATATGCTTAGCAAAGTGCCTGGCACATAGTAAATGCATGTACTCTTCTTTAATTTACAAATTTTAAAATATATTTTATAATTCTTAAATAAGTGGTTAGAAAAGGATTATGAGGAAATGGTAGAATACAAGTTAGCTTTCAGAGGTTGGGAAGGATCCACTAAGTCCTGAAATGTGGAAAAGCAGCATATAATTGAAGTCACAGAGTTATAGGAGGCATGTGAAGATCTAAGAGAATCATTTAGATAAGAATGCAGAGTGCAGAAAGGGGTATAATATAAACTGGGATTGGAAAATTAGGGTGAAGCCAGATGGTGAAAACTTTCAAATGCCAAGAAAAGGAGTTTGATAATATGGTGGAATCTCATTGATATAGGCACATTCTACACAGGTGGCACACAGGATGCAAGTAATTTTGATAAAGTGCTTAAAAACATTTCCAATTCATGGAAGTCAACAGTCCTCCAATATTTTGTTTGTATTACAAATTAATATAAATTTGCTTATAAACTTTTACTTTTTTGATATGTTTTATTTGGAAACAACAGATATTTCTTTAACATTCTACCTACAAGTTATATTCTTCCAAAAGAATTTATTACTTAACAGAATGAAGGGTATAACCTTTAAATTTAATATTTTATTAGTACCAGTAATTTTAATATTTAACAAAAGCCCCTCAATATGAAATTTATTTTCATTGATATGTTCATTGTATGTATTATTCTTTTTGGCTCTACTTTCTTTAACTTATAAAACTTGATGTAAGTCTTCCCATCTCTTCTCTTTCTCTCTCTCTTTTTCCCTCTAGATAGATACATAGAATGAACCTGCCTCCCAGGATTGTGAGGATCAAATGATGTAATATTTGTAACAGATTTGGGGGAAGAGAGAGAAAGAGACAGACAGACAGAGAGAGACAGAGACAGAGAGTGAGAGACAGAGACAGACAGAGAGATAAGACAGAGATACAGAGAGAGAGACAGAGACACACAGAGAGACAGAGATTATAACATATGTACATGCACATAGAATTTACATTCAATAGAATGTATTCAAACACTTTATACTGTTCTCTGGTTTCCAATGTTTCTGGGAAATTTTATTTCCCAAATTCTTGAAATAGGTTATTCAGGCTTTTTGTTTCATTATCATTTTCTTGACAGCAATGAATCTTGTATTCTATTTAATTTCTTTATTCCAGATCATTGTTTTATCTTTGCTTATAGATATTTCATATCTATTATTTTCCTATATTTTGACTTTCCTCTAAATCTTCTAATATTATTGCATTTAAATATTCTTTTTTTCCTTTCACTTTATTAAGATTTTCTAAGTTCTCTTCTAAATCATTTATTCTTCTTCTTAAAAGTTTTTTTTAACATCTTTTCCTTTATTAGATTTTTTTTTCTTTTCACTATATTTTTCAACCACTCTGGAAATATTTTGGTGATACCATTTTTTTCCTGAACTTCTAGTCATAGGTATTATAGAATTATTAACTTCTTATAGATATTTTCCCATGTATTTATTACCCCACATATTTCATTATTGTTTTAGGAATTTGGTGGTATATTAGATAGAGTATTGGGCCTGGAATCAGGAAAACTCATCAGACATAACTGATATAACTAAGTAACAACAATAAAAAATTTTTAATTTCTCTAATCTCTTTGTCTTATTCTAGGGAGATCTGCTCAAAGATTTCTTTCCTTTCTCTTCATGCTGTTATTCTTATTCTTTTGGTTCATTTGATATATGCATTGATATTTTGAGATAATAAAAATAAATTAGATTTATACATAATCCATCTATCTTGCTCTGTCCAAGAAACATTTTTTTGCTTTTTAAAGATAGTGGAAAATTTCAGAAATTATAATACTATATAAACTGTTTGGGGAAAGAGGCAAAGAAGGACTTCTGCCAAATTCCTTCTATGACACAAATATGGTGCTGATACCTAAACCAGGAAGAGTCAAAAAAAGGGGAAAAAATGATAGATCAATCTCCCTAATACATATTGATACCAAAATTATAATTAAAATATTAGCAAAAAGATTACAATGATTTATCAACAGGATAATACACTATGACCAAGTGGGATTTATACCAGGAATATAGGGTTGTTTCAAAATAAAGAAAACTATTGGCATAATTGACCATATCAATAACAAAACTAACAGAAAACATCTGATAATCTCAATAGATGCAGAAAAAACTTTTGACAAAATACAGCATCCATTCCTATTAAAAATACTAAAAAGCATAGGAATAAATGGAGTTTTCCTTTAAATGATAGGCATCATATATCTAAAATCATCAGCAAACATGGAGAGAAGCTAGAAGGATTCCCAATAAGATCAGGGGTGGAACAAGGACGCCTATTATCACCCCTATTATTCAATATTATATTAGAAATGTTAGCTCTAGCAATAAGAAAATAAAAATAAATAGAAGGGATTAGAGTATGCAACAAAGAAATAAAATTATCATTCTTCGCAGATATGATGGTATACTTAGAGAATCAACTAAAATTATGTGAAACAATTAACAACTTTAGCAAAGTTGCAGGAAATAAAACCATACAAATCAGCAGCATTTTTATATTATCAACAAAGCCCAGCATCAAGATAGAGAAATTCTATTTAAAAAAAAGTAAACAAAATAAAATATCTGGATATCTACCTCTCAAAACAAATGCAAGGACTATATGAACACAATTACAAAACACTTTTCACACCAATAAAGTCAGATCTAAGCAAGTAGAAAAATATCACGTGCTCATGAGTACACTGAGCTAATGCAAAAAAAATGGGAATTCTACTTAGTCTACTTATTCACTGCCATACAAATCAAACTGCCAAAAAATTACTAAATAGAGCTAGAAAAATAAACATTCACCTGGAAAAAGAAAAGTTCAAGAATATCAAGGGAATTAATGAAAAAATATGCAAAAGACTGTCCTACTAGCAGTAACAAAAATAAAATTCTAAAAGCACAGTCATTAAAAACATCTAGTCCTGACTAAGAAATAAAGTGTTGGATCAATGGAAAAGTTTAGACATACATGACACAATAATCAATGACTATAGTAATATATTGTTTGTTAAACCCAGAGATTCCAGCTTTTGGGATAAGAAGTCATTATTGAACTAAAATTGCTGGGGAAACTGAAAAATAATGTCAGAAACTCAGCATAAGCCTACAACACACAGCCCATAAAAAATAAGGTCAAAATGATTACATGATTTGGGCATAAAGGATGATAGTATAAGCAAATTAGGAGAACAAGGGATAGTTTACCTATCACATCTTTGGAAAACGAAGATATTCACGGCCAAAGATCAACTAGAAAACATTATGAAATGCAAAATTGATCTTTTGAGTATATTAAATGAAAATGCTTTTGCACAACAAAATCAGTGTGGTCCAGATTAGAAGGAAAGCAGAAAGTTGGGGAAAATGTTCATAGTGTTTCTGATAAAGGCCTCATTTCTAAAATACATAAGAGAATTGAGACAAATACATTCGAATAATTATATATTCCCAACTGATAAATGGTCAAGGGATGTGAACAATTTTTTTTATTAAAGCTTTTTATTTGTATAACATATGTATGGGTAGTTCCCCAGCATCGATCTTTACAAAGCTTTCCATTACAACATTTACCCCCAGTCCCCTCCCCTCCCCTAGATGGCAGGAAGTCCACTACATGTTAATAATGTTGAAATACTTGACAAGTTGTGCAAGAAAAATCCTATGTACAAAAAAAAAAGAAAATTAAAGAAAGGCAACACAATGCAAGCAAACTTCAATAGAGAGCATGAAAATGTTATGTTGTGGTCCTTATTTCATATCCCTCTCTCTGGGTGTATATGGTTTTCTTCAGTGAACACTTGGAACTGGTTTGAGACA
>JAJPUD010004587.1:63956-100379 GCA_023553655.1 Myrmecobius fasciatus | reverse complement strand
AAGAATTGGAAAATGTGTAGATGCTCATCAATTGGGGAATGTTTGAATAAGTTATAGTATATGAATGTAATGATATATTGTTGTTCTATAAAGTGATGAACAGCCTGATTTTAGAAAAGCCAGGAAAGACTTGCATGAATGATACTGAGTGAAGCAAGCAGAACCAAGAAAATATTGTATATAATAACAGCATGATATTGTGATGATCAGTTGTGATAGACTTAATTCTTCTTGGCATTTCAGTGATCTTAGGAAATTCCAATAAATTTGATAGAGAAATGCCACCTGCATCCAAAGAGAGAACTTTGGAGACTTAATGTAGATCAACACAATCTATTTACACTTTTTTTTCTTTTTTTCTCATTATTTTCCCCTTATGTTCTGATTTTTCTCTCCCAAATGATTCATATTTAAGTTATGTAAATAGATATGAATGTACATGTATAATCAAAAAATTATTTTACATGTAACTGGGGAATTTTTTTAATTCAGTCTTCCTTTGTTAAATTTGACATGAATTTGCAAATCCTAATTAGTATTTCAAAATAAGTTAGGTTTTTGTTGTAATTCTAGCTTCAAGATTACTTATATTTATAAGTATCATCTGAATGAAAAGGAATTGATGAAAAAAACACAGTATCTTATATACTCTGTTATACATGGTATCCTAAGAAGGATAGTTCTTCCTGATCTACCACAAATAAGTCATTCAGAGCTACAATTATCAAATCAAATTTCTGCTTTTATTAAAATATTTATTAAGCTCCTCTCCCCACTATCTTCAAAAGCCCAGTACATAATCCATAAGCCATAAACTGAAGTGACTTCACTATCTGAGCTGCATTTGTTTATGGCCAATTCTGGACTACTACTCATAGTAATAGTATTAATAAAAAGGTAATATGGTATAATGGAAAGAAGCCAGACTAGGCACCAGGAAACTAAAATTCAAATCTGACCTATAATACTGAATATTTGACCACAGCTAACATTTAACCTCTCAGTGTCCCAGGCAACAAAGTCTACAAGCTATAGAGAAGTTGATGATCTGAATTAGTAGATAGAATTTCCATACCAGGAATTAACACAGTAAGGAAATTATTTCCAACCCTTTTCATATAGCATTAAATTACAACTGTTATCAAATGACATTACCTAATAGATTCTGCTTCCCCATTCATAACTAAAACAGCTTTTACCAAGTTATTCCTCTGTTCAATTAGCTTCAGTGACATTGAATGAAAGATATGTTTCTCTACATTTATTCTATAGTTTTTTGTTTGTTTGTTTTTGTTTTTGTTAAATAACAAAGCTCCAGGGGCAGCTAGGTGGCGCAGTGGATAGAACACCAGCCCTGAAGTCAGGAGGGCCTGAGTTCAAATCTGATCTCAGACACTTAACATTCCCTAGCTGTGTGACCCTGAGCAAGTCACTTAACCCCAATTGCCTCAGCAAAATAATAATAATAATAATGATGAATAAAATATAACAAAGCTCCAAAATATCTCTAGGCTACTTATACTTTACTACTACTTCCCTTCCCTAACTTTATTTTCCAGCTAAATTACTGTATTTGGTCCTCTTGACCAGTGACATTTAGTGACTCTCTCTTTTCTTTAATTCACCTATTGGAAGAAATAGTTAATTTCTAATAAGTGCTGAGCAGAATTTAAACACAGGTTTTCCTGGTTTGAAGCCCAGTGCATTTATCCAAATTCTGTACTTTGACTTCATAGATCAATCTTGCAAAATTACATAATCCTGCCTAGGCAAAACATATACAAAATCAATTTATGAGACTAGGAGGATACACCTATAACTGGAAAGGCTTCTTCTATGAGAAAGTGCCTAAACTTCATGGAAACTAGGGACAGTTAAGAGGTGGAGGTGAGAAGGAATCACATTGCAAGCATGGGGATACAAAGACACAGAGACAGAACTGATACCTTGAGGGGCAGTAATTTACCTAAATTTTATGGAAAATAAGTAGCAGCTGGAATTTAGACCCAGATAATCTGACTCTGAATCCAGTACTCCTACCATATCACAGAAGCCTTGCTCTGCATTGGGCTTCTTATGCTGTAAATATGTTTGCCAGGGTGACCTTGGAGATTAGTCCAGCTGATCCCGGCAGGCTCTACAAATATATGACATTCTGGCTGACTGAATTAAGAGCTCATATTTAAAACCAAAGTACAGTGAGCTCCCTTCCCTTACACTTATAAGCAAAGTAATCATCAAATACCAATAATTTAAATGTACAACTCCCTTTGTATTTTAAGGGCTACACTAAGAATTTTGTTGGAGGTCCTGTATTAATAAAAATAGTTGATATTTTCAACATAATTTTTCAAATATCCATAAAACTTTCTTTTGAGGGAGTCACAGTATTATCCCCAATTTAGAGATTAAAAACCCTGAGAAGGTAAGTGAACTTCACACAATTACATAGCTATAAGCATTAGAGCCAATAGTCAAACCCAGACCTGTTGCTGCCAAATCCAATGCTCTTTCTACTAAAGCAGGCTCACCCTGCAACATCTATATCTACCTATGGTACGTGCACAGTTCAGACATTATACAGTATTCTCAGAAGCTTGCCTCTGCTTAAGGGGCGGTGGTAATAGAGCCAGAGAGCACGGAAGGAGCTAAAATCCAGTGCCCAGGATACCTGGGTTGTGGATGTGATTTCAGAGCATTGTGGACAACAATGACAACAAGACTGACTGCCAGGGGGAAAAAAATGACTATGAAGGGGTTGGCAAATCAGACTGCAGCCACTTCCCCATTTACTTAACCTTAAAAACATTTCAAAAGATTTAAACTATTTCCTGTGCTTCATGGTATGGCTTCCCACACCCGAACTACTTTACATCATCGAACTAGAATGCACTACAGGGAATTGTCAGAATCCAACAAGGAACAGTTTTACTTCAGCATAGTTGTGGGGAGATTTCTCTCTCTCTGTCTCTCTATCTCTCTCCCTTTCTCCTTCTCTTCCTCCCTGCTTCTCTATTTTCTCTTTGCCTCCTGCCCTCTCTCTCTCTCTCTCTCCCTTTCTCTCCCCACTTTCACCTCCTCTCTCCTTTCCCTCCCCTCCTTTTCCCCTCTCCCTTCTTCCCTCCTTCACAATATCCTCTTCCTCTCTCCCCCTTTTTCCCTTTTCCCTTTCTCATTTTTTATTTCTCCCTGCTTCTCCTTCCCTCTCCTTCTATCCCTTCTTCTTAGTCCTTTTCTTCTCTCCCTCAAACTTCATCTCACTTCTCCCTCCACCTCTGCTCTCCTAATTTTTTTCTGCTTTGCCTCTCTCCCTTTCTTTTCTGCCCCCTTTTCTTCTCTAGTCTTTCTCTCTCCCTTCCTCTCCCCTATCCCTTCTACCCTAAATTCACTGGCAAAATGATCAGATAATAGTTATTCTCCAATCCAAAACATTAATTCAAAAGACAGGAGTTTTCTTTGGGAGGTTAGCGTCTTTCAAGAGGTGTGCTGGTAAATATTAACAATTGGCTCTCCTATTTTTTAAGGTTTGCATTATTAACATTTTCTCATCATTTTCTCAAGTTTAAACAATCAACAAAACAATAAATCAGTTGTAGCATTTGCTGATTTTTGAAATGTAAATGCTCACACTGAAATTTTCATAGTCATTCCCAGCAAGGAGGAGCCCTAGCACACCATGGGTGCCCTAATCCATTGGCAGCATTTGGCCCATATTTGGAGGTATTCTGTGCTTTAGTGTGAAAAAAAAAAACTTCACAGTAAACACTTGGTTGAGCTCCTACACTCATATTTCTAATGTATTTCCTGTTTGAGGATGCCTTAGATGAATATTTTTGTAACTCCTTTTATTTTCATAGCATTTATTGCTAATCCACTGACTTCCCCTCCACTCTTACCCCTCATCCCTTCCCATTATTCATATTCTGTGGATTTTTAAAAAGTCCTATCCCTCCAGATACTATGGGACCTGTGAAAAATATATGTATGGCCTGACTGAAGCAATAGAATCTTCTCTAGAAATAAAATGGGGCTGCCATTTATTTCCTAAAACCAGAATCAAAGATAAAAAGTTCATCCCAGAGGTAAAGCAGCATCTACCCTAGTGCTAAAAATATATTAAAATCATTTCATGTACATGATAGATCTTTTTTTTAAAGCAAAGATGACTTTTAGAGTGCAACTTGCCAGAGCACCTGTAACTGGACTTCTTCTTGCCAAATCACTGCAATACATCTGCTATTATAACAAAGTTAGAATAATTCCCACATTTTGGTCCTTCTTTGAAAAATGGGCCATTTCCCTTTGAGGCTTACATCTCAATGTTATACTCCTTTGCCCAGTTTTGTGATACTCGATGTGCTATGGAAGTTTTGGGAGGAGCTTTTATTTCTTCTGTATCAGAAATAATCTAAACTCGACTGGGAAAACTCTCAGGAAAAGCATTGAAATCATGGAACTGTCATTGTAAAAAAATATTTGTGGGAAAAAGCCTGATTTGATGTCAGGAGACTTGGTTTTTGGATTCTGGCTCTGACACTATTAGCATCTCATCACTTTTGCAGGCAGGAACAGTTTCCCTTTCTATTCCTATTTCTAGTCGCTGTATTTAGCACTGTGCCTGGCATACAGTAAATGTTTAATAAATTGAATTGAATTGAATTACTGACTGACCCCTGGTCATTCACTGCACTTCTATTTATGTCCTTATCTATAAAATGAGGAGCTTAAAAAAGATCAAAGCTTCTTAAGCTGTGGGTTGCCATTCCAAATGGGAATCCTGTTTTATTGTTTATTCCTTCATTCATTCACCTATTATTATAATTAAATCATTAGTTTATATTCCTATTTTATATACCTATATATTCAGGGTCACATAAAAGTCTCTTGGGAGTCAAAAAAGCTTCTTAAAAGCCCTGGAATAGATGACATTTAAGGTCCCTTCAGGTTCAAAATTCTCCATTCTCTGCTAAATGGAGATAATAACATATACTCTCTACCTCATAGTTTGTTATAAGAAAAGTAGTTTGTAAACCATGAAGAACTATAACTATTTTTAAATGGATCTCTCATATTAATATAGAGAATTTTCTAAGAGGAAACTGTCACTGAAGATCAACAATTTTAGTGAAATTTATATTCTTTTGAGAGTTGCCTGCAGCATTGAAAAGTTAAGTGATTTGTCCAGGATAATATAACCACTATGGGGTTCCAGAGGGATTTGAATCTGGTCTTCCTAATCTAAAGACCAGCTTTTTATTTAATATGAGTGATTGTTTGTAAATTTCATAATCTGACTTTTCATCTCTGTTTAAATTTTTTTAATGATTGTCAAACTGTAAATAGATATATCCATATGCTACATACACATATAGATATATGGCAAAGATATGGAGGATATGGACAAGATTTGCAGGAATGGATTTGGTGTAATAGATTCACTTGCATATGTGTATACACAGAAAAAGACCTTCTTCACACATGAACATATTGGGGTATGAGAGAGGCAGAGACACAGAGAGAGAAAAAGAGAAGGGCAATGTAGTGAAGATGACCTGCTTAGGACTGAAAAGGATCCAGATGTGCCCTGAACAATACTAGCTATGTGTTCATGGATGGGTCACTAATCTAACCTCTCAGTGTTCCTTGACAGCTTTTTAGGGACAAAGAAGTTGCAGATATGAATTTCCCTATCAGAAATTTCCTAAATGAGGTTCAGATTCCAGACCTGTATGGAACTCCTACTAGGGAAATTCCCTGTTTTGGTGCAGATCAGTAATTCATATGTAAAAAAAAGATAACAAAAAAATGATAATAGATAATTGTGTATACATACATATATATATACATGTATATATATATGTATGTATACATATATATATGGTCTTACTATATGTCAGGCATTAAGCTAAGCACTTTAGAAATATTATCTCATTTTATCTTCATAATAACCCCTGTAAAGGGAGCTGCTATTCTTATCCCCATTTTACAAATAAGGAAACTGAGGCAAACAGGGATTAAATGACTTGCCCAGGGTCACAGAACTAGTCCATGTATGAGGTCAATTTGAACTCAGGTCTTTCTGATTCCAAAACTGGCACTCTTATCAACTGCACCATCTGGCTGCTGCATTGTATGAGTAGCAACAACCTTTCTTAACAGATACAATGAAATATAACAAAGAGGAAGAATCCATCTATGGACCCACAAGAAAATCTCATGCTCTCTCCTGATCTCTCAATTGCTTCTTCTCTTTTCCAATCCTACACTTGGACAGTCCCAATTCTGATGTCCTGCTGATTCAATTTCCCTTTACCAACCTTCGATGGGGGTGGGGGAAGGACCTCTAGCTCCCACAGAGATTAAATACATTGCAGACCCCAACTACACAGGAAATTACAATCTAAAGTATGTGAGGCAATGGAAAGACAGCACCTCAAAGAGGTATCACTTGGTCTGGGCTAATTACTGACCAGGGCATATAAAGGACTTGTGGTTGTGACTGCTGAGCCACGTCCAATGATCTTTGAAATATTGTGGAAAAAGGAAGAGATGTCAATAGAATAAGGGCAGAAAATGTGCCAATTTTCAAAACAAGAAATATGATGGATATTTTAAAATATACTCTGGTGAATTTGACATCAACTCCCAAAGTTCAAGAATAAATTGATAAATGGGGAGTTTCTGAGGATTTCAAAAATGAAGTATAAGTTCATTAACAACAAATCATACAAGAATACCTGAATTTCCTTTTGCTTTAAGTTAGTAGATTAGTATATCAGGCAAATGCCATAGACAGAACATATTAGAGTTTGGCAAGACAAATTTTATCATAAAATCTTTGCAGACTTAATGGAAAGATGTAGACTTTGTGATAGTTTGGAACTGGTTCCAGAAATGAATGCAAAGAGTGTTAATATTAAATACATAATCCTGGAGGGAAGTCTTTAATGGAATAGCTCAAGGTTCTGCTCTTGATTCCATTATGTTCATTATTTTAGTTAATAACTTTAACAAAGGTAAATATGGTACATTTATCAATTTTTTGGATAATGATATGAAACTGGAAGAAACAATAGATGTAAGATCAAATATTATCTGCTTAGGCTGAAATAATATATATTGAAACAAACAAATGAAATTTAATAGTGCTAAACCTAAAATCCTGCACCTCCAGTCATTAAATCTAATGAGGAAGTATAGAACAGGGAAGGCATAGCCAGGAAGCAATTCATATGGGGGAAAAGACAAGTTTAATATGTTAGTAGTGTGGTGCAATATCCAAAAAGGCATCTTAGACTCCATTAATAAATGTAGTATTCACAGCAAGTAAGATATGAGTATCACTGTACTTAGTGGTAATTATATTAAACCTGGAATATTGTGCCCAGTTCTGAATACCACATTTTAGAGGGAACATTAATAAAGCTCAGTCATGCCTAACTATTGTTATGTGCTCTATCCACTGTGACCATCGGAAGCAGAATCAGGAGCAATGGGTAGAAAGTATAGGAAAACAGATTTCAGATTACTATAAGAAAAAACTTTCTAATAATTCAAACTGCTCAAAAGTAGAGTGGGTTTCCTTGAAAGGTAGTGGGTTCCCAATCATTGGCAGTTCAATACTACTTATTGTAAGTATTCAAACAGGGTTAGACAAGTTTAACTGGAAATCCCTTCCTCCTCTATAGGTCAATGTTTTAGTATTCTTTTCATGTCCTTTCCTTATAATCAGTCATGAATGACTTTATAAAACTAAACTGACTCCAAAGGCTATATCTAGAGGACCAGGGAAAACTGTGAAGGTAGAGGATAAGGTCACTCTAACACATTCCAAGTATGAATAATAGAGTAGACCCTGTCCAATTTTCTAAGGGTCCCATTAAGAATAACCATTCCCTTTCAAATTGAACCTGTAGAGGACAGAATAAAAACTAACAATAAGACTTAAAAGAATGTAATAATATGGTGAACCAGCATTTCATTATAGAATACTCAAATGCTATGTCTCCCATCCTTAGAATATCCCCATACTTCAATGAGTGTCCAGAATGAACTAAAAGACATTTATCAAGAATTCATGTATTCCCTGATAGAGTTGACTTACAAGTCCACTCACACACCTCTTCAAATGATGCATGAATTCAGTTCAAATTACACATCTTAAATTGCTCAAATAAGATAAATTATTAATATAGATGTAGTGAAAGTAATGACTATAAAAATCTATACCACCAAATAAAGTAAAAGTAGTTGCTTAAATACCATTAAATTATAAAAGGTGATTTTTCTATTCAGTTTAGCCAATAGTCATTAACTACCTAAATGTATAGTGAAATCCTGTATACAGAGAAAACATAGATAGGGAATTGGCTATTACAAGTAATTAGTAATCTCAATAATATTTCCAGATCAAATTTAGCTGCTTATTGTTTGGATTTTAGTGGTTTAGAGTAAGTGTAAATAGCAATTGTTTTCAGTTCTGGTCAGAAACTCAGAGAATCTTCCCTCTTCTAGGCTGATCCTTTTATGATCCCCTAGTGATGAACTAGGCCTATTGGTTGCCACTTAAGAATCAGATTGGCTTTGATTTAAGACATGGTTCTTAAGAAAGAAATGTAGCCAGTAAATCATAAGTTATCTTGGGAAGGTCCAGAGGTACGAAAGAGGAAAAAATGCTTTTAGAGCATCTGTAGGTAAGGGTGTTATACTACGTGAACAAAGGAAGGAAAGGAGGGAGGGGAGAAGCAAAGGGGATGGAAGTGGAGGGGAAGGAAGAGAAGAAGGAATGAGGGGTTAAGGTAGAGAAAGAGAGAGGAGAGGAGGGAGGGAGAGAGAAATTGAGGGAGGAAAGCAGGAGAGGAGGGAAGGAGGGAGGGAAAAATGAGGGAGGCAGAAAGAGAAGAAAGAAAGGAAAGGTGAGAGTCAGGGAGGAAGGAAAGGAAGGGAAGGAAAGAGAAGGAAAGAGTGAAAGGAGGGAGGTAAGTAGAGAGGAGGAAGGAAGCAAGCAAGGAACGAAGGAAGGAAGGGAGGCAGGAAGAAAGGAAGGAAGGAAGGAAGGAAGAAAGGAAGGAAGGAAGGAAGGAAGGAAGAAAGGGAAGAAGGGAAGAATGCATAGTTTTTAGCTTGACATTCAAAACCTTTCACATGCTAGTTCCAGACTACATTTCTGGATTACTGTATCTTCTTTTACTTTATACCTTCTATGGTCCAGCCAACCTGGACTTCTTATTGTTCCCCGAACTCAACATTTGTTCGCTCTCCTCTCTATTCTTGCACAGCTGGTTTCTCATACCTGAAATGCATTCCCTCCTTCCCTTTTCTGATTTACATAAATTCCACTGCTCTGTCCTTTTTCAATTAACTATTTATACAATCACCTGTTTACATTTGTATCCCCAACTAGGATGCAAACTCATGGAGGGTGGAGACTGTTTTTAATTTTGTCTTTGTTTCTCTAATATCTAGTAGTGTGCTTCACATAGTGTCAGTACTTAATAAATGCTTGTTGGATTAGATTGGATTACAGAACACTATAAAGGAAAGGCCAGGGCAAAATGCCTGGTAATACATCTGATCAGGTTGAAAGAAAAGGCTTAGTGGTATGCTGCATTTTAACCAACACCACCAAATATAAACTTGGAGATAACAGACACTTTGGGGATACATGATGTTTTCCTCATTTGGGATACAAATGATTACAAGAGGGAGCCAGGGAAGAAAAAAAAAATCCTGCACATCTTTGTAAATTGTCCCTAATTCATTGGAGAGATTCCTTAAGAACAGATAGCCAATGTGTATGGGAGGAGGGACTATGACCCTCCAAACACTGCCAGATTCAATAAGATTCAATATGATGAGCTGTGTAAGTACTGATACCGCAAGCTTGAGCTCCTGGCCCCCTGCCTGATTTATCCACCCAGTTTTCCTACAACTGCAGAACACTTGGAGAGGATTCACACCATGTGCTCACTTGAGTTGGTTCTTTCCCTTTCTTCAGGCCATTGTTTTATTTAGGACATGCGTGCCTTTGGCAAGTTTACCTAAATCAACACCAAATTCCAGGAGTTTGAATGCTGACATAAGATCACTTTTTTCAAAACTTTATAACTGTTCCCCATTCAAGAAAATTATGAACATGCAATGACTGAAAAGTGCTACACAGCGTAAGAGAATACTTAAAGCAGTTCAAAGCCCTCTTCTCGTTTTCCAAGTTCCACATATCTGCAGGACTCTCAAGAGAGCTTATTAAATACTGATGCCTAACAACAGTGTGGACCCGAATGAGCCAAGATTCTGTCATCTCACTGTTGCCTGTGCATGAGCTGGTCCTCTTCTCAGCTGAAGGCCCTTGGTTGTGGGTTTCTTTCTTCCCCTTGCCCCTAACTCTTCCCTTAAGAAAAATGGGCCAAATCTTGATCTAATCCTTGACTTTAAATCACATAGAATATGAAAAACAATCCAAGATGTGAAAACTCTAGCCACCTGCAACATGGTACAATAAGCAGACTAATAGATTGTGAAACAGGAGACTTGTTATCTGCTCCTGTCTCATTTGCTTTCCATTTTTAGCATTATTTATTTGGTTGAATTGTTGTTCACTGTTAACTTTTTAACAAGATATTGGGATAAATCATTTGCCTGTCTCTGTTTCTTCATCTATAAAATGGGAATAATAATAGCACCCACCTCCTCAGGTTGTTGTGAAGATCAAATGAAATGATACTTGTAAAGCACTTAGCACAGTGCCTGGAAAATAGTATGTGCTATATAAATGCTAGCTATAATAATAATAATAATAATAATAATAATATTACCAATTTATGCAATAATAATTATTAAAATTCTGGGTTAAAAGGCATTTTTTCTAGGCAGATGGTATTATGGTAATTACTAGCAATTTGACAGCTTAAAATTCATTTTAATTTGTATAACTTTTAACTCTTTATGAACTAAATACCTTTCTTAAAAAACTGATTATATTTTCCTTTTAAAATTGTAAAACCAAAACAACTGGAAATATCAGAAAAAGCTAAATATGTCATGATTAAATGATTGGAAATCTGAGAAGTTCCAGGTGACTTCTTCTGTTTAGCTCTTTATTAGAAGATTGAAAAGTGACACTTTACCTAGAATTGATTGGTCCCAAATTTTAAATTATAGACTTAAGTATACTTTCTTTAAAGTGGGGAAATACATAATATTTTCAGTGGTAAGGCAAGGCAATGGTTAAGATAGATGAGGAAGGGGTGCATGTAACGGATCCTAGAATTAAAAGTTAGCATGAGACATTACGATTAAATTCAAAGTGGAAAACATTGCCCTGTTAAATTGGATCCCCTCTGAACTGGTTTGACTATTCTTCTGTTTATGAACCATGCATAGTTCAGGGCCTCCTCCTCAGCAACAGAGAGACTGTCCAAAAAGTGTTAACTGAGAATTAGAAACAGCAGGTCTGGGACACTCTAAATAATGATATCATACCCTGGGTTTATCCTGGGTTTCCCTGAGTTTCCAGGGTAACCATTTATTACTGTGTTTTGGCATCTTTTGGGTTAAGCTCTTAGCAAGGTGACTTCGAGTAAACTCTCCTGAAACAAGTGGAGCAGGGTTTTTTTGAAGCGGTCAGTGGCTTTTGTAATCAAAGTTATGCAGTTTTATTTTTCTAACTCCTAAACAATATTCAGGGTCTTAGATTCCTTGGTTTCTGACCTATTCCTCTGCAATGATAAGAACATGTTTGGAACTTTTGAATATATTGAAACTGAGTGGATTTCATCCAAGAAGCCTTTCTCATAAGCAGGTCATAAATTTAAAGATGAAAGATATCTTTGAGGCCATCCAGTCCAGTTCCCTCATTTTACAGATGACGAAACTAAGACCCAGAGAATTTGTGACTCATTCAAGATCGCAGAAGTGGAAGTGAAAGAAGTAGGATTTGAATTCATGTCTTCTGACTGCAAACCCATTGGTCTTTCCACTGTACTATTCTGTCTCATGCCCTCTGATATCAATGATATTTCTTCTTCAAATATCATTTGTCTCTCATAAGCTCCCAATAAGCCTCTTTTTGTAGCACAGGATGCACTACAGTTAAATTTTGGGTCTGAACTACCTGTCTTTTCCAGTTCATATTAGATTGTAAACTACATGAGGCTATGGCTTTTGTCTTTATCATCTTTACATTTCCTCAATTCTTTGACCATTGTACATATTTAATAAATAACTAATAAATTAGTGAACTGGTAAATATAGGCTTAAAGAAAAAAAGTGGAGCATATACTATAGTCTTCCAATCACAGAACTTGATATGAATTAACATCAATATTATGTAATTCTTAAATTACTATTCCCCTCCATAAAATTTTTTTAGTCATGATATGGTGGTAATCCTCATTTCCTGAAGAAATATATGGATTAGCCATTCCAACCAAGCTGGAAAAACTACGAGTAAAAACCTAACAAAAGATGGATTTATATGTCTATCATTTAAAGACCAGCCTAACTAAATTTCAAAAGATCTCTTCTCAAAAGGTTATGTGCTACAAGATCAATGCCTTTTGGTCGCATCAACTCATGAAGACCATCTGGTAAAGCATGGATAAGTTTTATTCTGCACTGGTAGACAAAGTGTCCATATGAAAACATGGATCCCTGGAACACAAAGTATGAAGAGTATTTTGCACTTAAATAAAGCACTGGTCATGTTTAGACATGGGATATTACAAATTTGTAAGAGACTGCAGTCCTTGGCCCCTCGTTAACATATCAGTACTTCAATGAATCTGCAATCATGCATATGTTCTCATTTTATGCAATTCTTGACCAGGTTCTTTTATGAATCCTCATTGGAGAACATAGTCATAGGCTTGAGGCTTCCCTCTGTTTCTTTTCGTATCTCTTGGATGCTAAGTGATACAGTGGTTATAACTGTGGACCTGGAGTCAGACAAACCTAAATTAAAACGCAACTTCAAATACTTTTGAGTTATGTGACTCTAAGCAAATAAGTCGCTTAACATCTGTCTGCTAAAATTTCTTCAACATAAAAAATGAGAATAATATTATTATTATTCTCCTCCCATTATATTAACCCCCTATTAATTTTGTATAAGGAAGAAATGAGATATTTATAAAGCATTTAGCATAATTCTTGGCACATAGTAGGTACTTCTATTTCCCTTCATTGACACCCATGACACATACTATGGCTGTCCATCTATCATTCCTCACTTACTATACAATCAGGTTACCTTCTACTACAGTTTCTCTAAATGTACTTTATGATAGTTCTTCAGTGCAATGCACGATTCTTCTGAAACCTTTTTTGTTTCTTCTTGTCCTTAAGGACATATGATATGTTGATTCTTCAAAAGACGTTTTTAAAAAAATGATTGTATACTATTGATCAGAGAAATACAAATTAAGACAACTTTTAGATACACCTCTTAGATTGGCTGAGATGACAGGGAACGATAATGATGAATATTGGAGGGAATTTGGGATAAGTGGGACATTAATACATTATTGGTGGAATTGTGAAATAATGCAACCATTCTGGAGAGCAATCTGAAACTATGCTCAAAGGGTTAACAAGTGGTGCATACTCTGTGATCCAGCAGTGTCTCTACTGGATCTGTATCCTAAAGAGATCATAAAAAAGGCAAAAGGACCCACATATGCAAAAATGTTTGTGGCAGCTCTTTCTGTAATGGCTAGAAACTAGAAACTGAATGGATGCCCATCAATTGGAGAATGGCTGAATAAATTATGGTATATGAATGTCATAGAATATTATTGTTCTGTAAGAAACAACCAGCAGGATGATTTCAGAGAGACTTATATGAACTGATGCTAAGAGAAATGAGCAGAACCAAGAGATCATTGTACATGGCAATATCAATATTAAGTGATGATGTGATGCACATGGCTCTTTCCAACAATGAGGTGATTCAGGCTAATTCTAATGGAATTATTATGATGGAGAGAGCCATCTGCACCCAGAGAGAAGACTGTAGGGCCTGAGTGTGGATCACAACATAATATTTTCACTTTTTTATTATTGTTGTTTGCTTGCATTTTGTTTTCTTTTTTTTTTTGATCTGATTTTTCTTGTGAGGCATGGTAATTCTGAAAATATGTATAGAAGATGTAAACATATATATTGGATTACTTGCTTTCTAGAGGAAGGGTTGGGGGGAAGGGAGTCAGAAAAAATTGGAACACAAGGTTTTGCAAGGGTGGATGTTAAAAACTATCTATGCATATGTTTTGAAAATATAAAGCTTTATTAAAAAAATGATCCTAGCATCTGTAGTACCTCATACATTAAAGGGATTTAATAAATGCTGTTTGATTGATTGGCATGTTTTTACAGATTAAAAATATTTATAGAACATCACCAACAGAATACTTGCATTAATAAAATGTGATTCAGGATACACCCCAAAAATAGTTCTTTTTGAATTTGCAAGGAATAGGAATCTGAAGAAATACCATGGAATGGCTGACCCAGTTGTGATTAAAAAAATTGTGCTATAAGAAATGAAAAATGGATTATTTCTTTTTTTAAATTTATTTATTTTTTATTAAAGCTTTTTATTTGTATAACATATGTATGGGTAGTTCCCCAGCATTGATCTTTACAAAGCTTTCCATTACAAATTTTACCCCCAGTCCCCTCCCCTCCCCTAGATGGCAGGAAGTCCACTACATGTTAATAATGTTGAAATACTTGACAAGTTGTGCAAGAAAAATCCTATCTACAAGAAAAAAAAAAAGAAAATCAGAGAAAGGCAACACAATGCAAGCAAACATCAATAGAGAGCATGAAAATGTTATGTTGTGGTCCATATTTCATATCCCTCTCTCTGGGTGTATATGGTCTTCTTCGGTGAACAATTGGAACTGGTTTGAGACAATTCTTGGTTGCAGAGAGCCACGTCCATCAGAATTGATCATCATGTAATACTGTTGTTGCTGTGTATGATGATCTCCTGGTTCTGCTCGTTTCACTCAGCATCAGCTCATGCAAGTCTCTCCAGGCCTCTCTGAAATCATCCTGCTGATCGTTTCTTACAGAACAATAATATTCCATAACATTCATATACCATAATTTATTCAGCCACTCTCCAATTGATGGGCATCCCTTCAGTTTCCAGTTTCTAGCCACTACAAAAAAGGGCTGCCACAAACATTCTTGCACATGTGGGGCCCCCTTTCCCTCCTCTAAGATCTCTTTGGGATATAGGCCCAGTAGAAACACTGCTGGGTCAAAGGGTATGCACAGTTTGACAGCTTTTTGAGCATAGCTCCAAATTGCTCTCCAGAATGGTTGGATCCGTTCACAATTCCACCAACAATGTATCAGCGTCCCAGTTTTCCCACATCCCCTCCAACATTCATCGTTATCTTCTCCTGTCATCTTAGACAATCTGACAGGTGTGTAGTGGAACCTCAGAGTTGTCTTAATTTGCATTTCTCTGATCAATAGTGATTTGGAGCAACTTTTCATATGACTAGAGATGGTTTTAATTTCTTCATCTGAAAATTGTCTGTTCATATCCCTTGACCACTTATCTATTGAAGAGTGGCTTGAATTCTTATATATATGAGACAATTCTCTGTATATTTTAGAAATGAGGCCTTTATCAGAACCATTAAATGTAAAGATGATTTCCCAATTTGATGCTTCCCTCCTAATCTTGTTTGCATTAGTTTTATTTGCACAGAAACTTTTTAACTTAAAATAATCAAAATTATCTATCTGGTATTCAATTAGGAGTTCCAGATCTTCTTTGGACATAAATTTATTCCATCTCCACAGGTCTGAGAGGTAAACTATATTACGTTCCTCTAACTTGCTTACAAATTCCCTCTTTATATCTAGATCATGAACCCATTTAGATCTTATCTTGGTATGTGGTGTTAGGTATGGGTCAAGCCCTAATTTCTTCCACACTGGTTTCCAATTTTCCCAGCAGTTTTTGCTGAATAGTGAGTACTTATCCCAAAAGCTGGGGTCTTTGGGTTTATCAAACACTAAATTGTTAAGGTTATTGCCTAGATTGTCCTGATAACCTATCCGGTGCCACTGATCGACTGCTCTATTTCTTAGCCAGTACCAAACGGTTTTGATGACCGCTGCTTTATAATATAGTTTTAGATCTGGTACAGCAAGGCCACCTTCATCTGCCTTTTTTTTTTTCATTAATCCCCTTGAAACCCTTGACCTCTTGTTCTTCCAAATGAACTTTGCTACTATTTTTTTCTAGATCTGTAAAATAATTTCTTGGGAGTTTGATTGGTATGGCACTAAATAAGTAGATTAGTTTGGGTAGTATTGTCATTTTTATTATATTCGCTCTGCCTACCCATGAGCACTTAATATTTTTCCTATTGATTAGGTCTGATTTTATTTGTGTGGAAAGTGTTTTGTAGTTTAGTTCGTATAGTTTCTGACTTTTCCTTGGCAGATAGATTCCCAAATATTTTATCCTATCATCAGTTATTTTGAAGGGATGATTTCTGATGAATCTTCTCCATCTCTGAATCTCAGATTTTCTGAATCTGAACTGATTTAGAATGACCAAAAACCAGAAAAGCAATTTATACAATGACAAAAACATGATAGTGTCAGAAAACTTTTAAAGAATCAGATATTCCTATTAGCATAATGATGAACCATATCTCCAAGAGAAAATGTTGAAACATTCTAACCCCTTACTGATAAAGAAATGAAGGAGAGTGCAAAATGTGACATATATTTTGGGGACAGGTCCAATGATGAATTTTTTGCTTGAATATATATGTTAGCAACAGGGGATTATTTTTAATTCCTAACTGAAAGAAGTTGTATAGAAGTAAGAAGTAGATTTTTTTTCTAACACACACATTACATACACACACACACACATATATATGTGCATATACACATACACCTATGAATACACACACATACACACACACACACACATACACACACACATATATATATATATATATATACCTGTGTGTATATCCGTGTAATTTAAAAGTAAGATTTACCTTTGTGGTACAATTTTCCAAATGTAAAATACTTCATAGTAGGTATGTGATTGACACCAAACTGATATTTAAATATGCTTATTGGTTAATTGTAGCCAAAAAATAAATATGGAGGCAGAGAAGTACAAAACCTATACTGTTTTTGCTGACAAATTGACAAAAGAAAGATTTAGCCTTTCTCTTTCACTCTACTAAATGTGTGACTGAGACTTCTGCCATTTTCCCTTTTCATTCACTGCTTTCCTAAGTATCTCTCAAGGATATATGGAAAATTACCAGTACCAAGATGGGGGCTGTTTGGGGCTTGAGAATATCCATTCTTCTACTAGAGACCAATATAAGTTTTATTTTGGAACTCCCTAGGTACCATTTAGGTGTTCAAGGGAAAAATAGATTTATTATTTCCTGTTCTTCTAGCATCTTTATTTAATATTCATGTTAGCAGATTATCTTCTCATTTTCCATCAGAAAAGTCATGTTTCAATATTTCAAGGATCCATGTTTTTGGGTAGTATCACTAATGCAGATAAAAATTTTAGAAAACTATCTTTATAAATTACCATGATCCAACAAGGCATCATTCTATGGCCAATCTGGTAATATGACTAATGGGATCTTGGAGGCCATCTAATTCAGCCCTCTCAAATTTAGGATGTGAGTTGTCCAAGATCTTCCATCTTTCTAGCTTGGCAAGCCTTCTCTGAATTTGGGATCTGCTGACATAATTTAGGAGAGCCTATGGCTTCAGTGTGAAAGCGAAATGTCATAACTTTTGGTGAAGAAAGCATGAGCATAGGATGGAAAAATCCTCTGTGACTTACACGTATTTTTAAGTTTCTAAACCCATTCACAAGAGGCAATGTGCCATAATCGATAGAGATTTTATCTTGAAGTTGGGAAGATCTGGATTTAAATTCTATTTCTGATCCATATTGTTAGTATGGACCAGGACAATTATTAAACCTTTCAATACTTCTAGGAAATCCTGGAAAATAGAAAAAGTACCAATCTGCATTCACAGAAAAATTTCCTCACAAAAAAGCTTCCCTATACTGATGAAATCTAAGGCCCAACAAAACACACACACACACACATCCCAAACAACTAGTTGGACAATTTAAATAAGTGTTAAACTGATGAAGGGTATTTAGGGGAACCTTCAGAATCTAAAGAACCTTTCACCATTACAGGCTGATTGTAAGCCTAAAGAAGATATCTGACACTCACTCCCTTTGGGGACCTATAATTTTTATCTCTCTCCTTCTCTCCGTCTTTTTTACAACTCCGATGAAATGTGGAATTGGATATGGAACATAACAAGAGGAGGTAAAAAGCCACAGTTTCAATGTCATCTGGATTTTCTGTTAAAAATGTCCTGCTCTCTGACTATCCCAATTGAGATGCTCCTTTCTGTATAGATCAGTAGGCGTCAGATTTCCAGTGATAGAGCCACCCATTTCTCTGTCTCTCACACAAAAATGTCATAATGATATCCTTCAGTATTTCCCTTCCAAGCTCTGCAACTAATTAAGTTCAAGATCTTGGAAAGGTAGCATTCCCTCTCTGGGTTTCAATTTCATCATCTCTAAAGTAAGGAGTTTAGATTAGATGATTCTTGAGTGTCCTTCCCACATAGAATAGTATATAATTATAATTTAAAATGTTCAAATAATAATTAAAATGATTAAATTTTATTTCAAAATTTTTATCTAAACAATTAAGTTAAATTTTAAAATGTAAATAATCATTTAAAAGTAATAAAAATAAAAATGTTATTATGTTTGCAGCATGTGAAAAAGGTGTAATAAGTTTTTGACCATGAATTTGAAAAAATACCTAACATTTACCCAGGTTTTCATTTTTCACTTGCAATCATGGTTCCTTCTCTTTAAAGGAATTTTATAGAAAAGAAGGAATTATCCAAGAAATTATAAATGTTTTAAAGGCAAGAAATATCTTATTTTTGTATTTGTATCAACAGCATAGGGCAGTGATTACATCTCCTGCAATAATTACAGAACTGAGGCCTGGAATCAGGAAAACCTAAATTCAAATCCTGCCTTAGATACTTATACTACCCTGATCAAGTCATTTAACCCTGTTTGCCTCAGCTTCCTCATCTGTAAAATGAATAGGGAAAAGGAAATGGTAAAGCACTTCATTATCTTTGCCAACAAAACCCCCATTGGGATCACAAAGAGTTGACACAACTGAAAGGACCCATTCTTATTCTAACACCTCCTGACAGTATGACCCTAAGGGAAGTTACTTTTCTGTGTCCCTCCTTTGAAACTGTAAGTTGCAGAAGGGATGCAAATCTGAATTGGTGATAGAAAGGTCCTCATTAGAAGCTTCCTCCATCAATTAAATTATAACTCTGGTAAAAATAAAATACACTCCCCCAAAAAACAGCTTTTAAGTCAATGCCTAGTATATAATAGGCATTTAATAAATGTTTTGTTGACTGTATTTTGCAACATGAACAATCACCTCATCTTGTCTCTTCCGTGAACATACTAGATGTTAACACATTGTATTTCCTTGAAATCAAGAAAACTAAGATGTTATGGCATGTACTGTACATGCCCCCAGAGGATTCATGAGTTCATTGGCAAGGGTACTTAGTACAAATCATAACAAATCTATGCACTTCCACACTATCTCCCTAAGCCCTAACCCAACTCATTAGAGGCCTTTCTTTGATCCTTTTAAGATTTAATGGATACCAGAGCAGCACTTAAGGTGTCTATCTATTAACCTTCACTCTTGATCACCTGAATGATTACAAATGACAAAACCACCTGATCA
This sequence comes from Myrmecobius fasciatus, assembly GCA_023553655.1. NCBI lineage: Eukaryota > Metazoa > Chordata > Mammalia > Dasyuromorphia > Myrmecobiidae > Myrmecobius > Myrmecobius fasciatus. The sequence goes on along the minus strand of JAJPUD010004587.1, from coordinate 80,529 downwards.
TAAAAGAACCAAAATTTCAGATCACCCAGAGAGTAACGGAAAAATGCATAGTGAGAGTCAGCCCACTACTGCATGATAGCAACAATGATTATCGTGTGAGACATGATATAAAAGACCACACAATGTATAATCTAAAAAGCTTTTTTTTAATCTGTCACAATTTCTCATAGGAAATAGAACTTTTTCTAAGGAACAAACAAAATGCTCATTATGTCCTGCATTCTACAATCCTGCATCATGTTCACCAATAGGCTTGAGCCATTGGCATTTCCTTTCTTTACATAATGACTTTCTAATTTGCTTGAAAATGGAATAATTGTGTCACAAAAGAAAAATGCCCAATGCCATTAAACCAGGCACTGTGGGCCATTAACATGCACAGAGAGGGAGGCAGGGTGGAGAATGCAGACTCCTCTAAACCCCTAACCTAGGATTAAATGCGTGCTAATCTATCATTGTATCAGTCTATAAAAGCATTCTGCTGCCGCCTCAGCCTTCACACTGCACTGACTCAGTTCATATATATTTCCCATTTGGGGTTTTGGGCAAAGTTCCATTGAGGTCTGGTCCAGGAACCTCCCTTGGGCTTCTCAGGGTCATAAGTCCTGCAGGTTTATGATGGTTTGGTTTTAACTTCTGACTACACTGGGCAGGATTTTACATACCTGATGATAGCAATCCTCACTCTGGGCCAAAAAATTCTGCAATCCAATTGGTGGTAAGCCCTGGTAATTCCCCAAAGCCTAGCAAGGGAGCTGGGAAGAAGGATAAAACACACAAAAAAATAGAATTGTTGCTAGGCACATAGAATCTGGCGGTCTGAAAGCACAAGATCAGAGAGCCCACTTGTGAATGGGTACGTGCATAAGCTAGTATAGATATAAAAATGTGATTTGAGCATCCTGCATAGAGTGCCTAAAGCTGCAGAATATTCTCTAGCACCAGTCTACAAACGTTGACGAGCCCTTAAAACATATAAACTTTGACAATCACAACCATCAGGAAAGAAGCATAGAACAAGCCATAGAAACCATAGAACAAGAGGGACTCTTTTTGTAACTACATCTATAGAATTCAGTGGAAAAAATGGAATTTGGTATCAAGGGACTTGGGGTCAAATCCCAACTCTGCCAAATACAACCTGTACTACTTTGGACAAGTCCTAATCTCCCTGGGTCTTGTGGGAAGAGGCAAACTTCAAGGGTCTTTCCAGCTCTAAATCTGTCCTTTTTTTTTTCTTCCTAATACCTCCAAAGAGGCGATAAATGTCCAGAAAGCAAATCCATTCATTGAAACATATCTTTGGGTGGGGTTTGTGATTCTGGTCAGCAGTTCCAACCTGACTTGGTGCTTTTATATTTCCAGGGAAAGAAGAAAAAAAATTGGCTCAATCTGTCTTTGCTCCTATGAGTGCTTCAAATATTTCTGGACACACACATCAAACTCTGGATTAGGGAAGGCCTCTGCTGCCGAGATTTCTCTGACATGACTGAGCTACATTTCAACTCACTGTCAAAATGTCAATTTGAAGCCAATCTCCTTCTCTCTGCTTCAACCTCTACACAATCTAGTCATTTCTAAGCTATTGTATACAGCCTTCAAGAGGGAAGAATTCCAGATTGAGGAATGCTTCCTTCCAAAGATGTAGTACAGTGTCTTTCAAGGGACAAGTTCATCAGAAGTACAGCAGAGCTGCCAGAGTAAACCAACCAAGAAATTTTGAGTGTCCCATCTCACATGGTCATTTTTCATATTTTCAATTCAGAATTTTTGTTGTTGTTCTCATTAGGGATTGTTAGCATTTTTTTTTAATTTCTATTTCTAAAATGCTTTTAAAATCCTTGACTTGTAAAAATTTGCTCCAGAGAGGTTTTTGTTTTTTTATTTGCTTGTTTTTAAGGCTCTTGTATCATTGACGATTCTGTGAATAAATATTTATTGGGTGTTTTGTTCTACTACGGAAAAATAGGAATTCAATTCATCTTCTTTTGGCAAGGCAATTGGGGCTAAGCCACTTGCCCAGAGTCACACAGTCAGTAAGTGTTAAGTGTCTGAGGCTGGATTTGAACTCAGATCCCCCTGACTTCAAAGCTGGTGGTCTATCTACTGCATCTTCTAACTGACCCCTCAATTTGAATAACCTTAATGGAGCACTTACTATGTGTAGAAGGCACCCATGTTCACTGAAAGAGATACAAAGAAAAATGAGAAACTATCCTATCAAGCTTATGGTGCAGGTAGAATGATAAAAACATCAAAACCTGTACTAGGAAGAGATGATTACAAAGGGCAAAATAAGAAATTGAAGGAGAGAGAGAGTACCTCTCCATGGGTGGGAGGTGATAGTGTGTTGACAGGAAGTCAGAGAAGTCTTCATTGAGGAAGTTCATTCTTATATGGGTCCTTGAAGAAAGAGAGAAACTTCAACTGGACCAATTTGGAGAAAGTTGATATTGATCAAGTACATCCCGGGTATGGACAGTAGGAAGTGGAATCATAAGAAAAGATGTCTGTTTCCTGTTCTTTTTAACAAATCTAGTCAAAGGGACAGATAAACAGATTAAATGACAACAAGTAATATAAGGCTTTAACAAACAGTCCAATAGCATTTATTAAGCAACTACTGTCAACAGTCATTGTGCTACAGATTGGAGATGGATAGGTAAAAATGTGACAATCCTTGCTTTGAAGGGGCTTACACTTAAGTATTAAATTATGAAGTTGAGGTTACAGAATAGTCATAGATAGATCTTTTAGGACAGAAGAAATTAAGGCAAACCTGAAAGGATATATACAATTGAAGAGGCTGAAGAAAGACAATAGATCTTCTGTAATCATGTCAGATATTTCCCTTCATCGTCTTATGTAAATATAATTTTTACAATGGTGATTCACTTTTCTATCACCCCAAGGAAAACTAGATTCACAAAGACCACATTTGATGCATATGATATACATTATAATTGCTTATATCACCTATGTAATGACAACACTAAATGAAAATGAGGGTAGTTTGAAGCATTGGATGCTTGACCTAGGCTGGCACCCAGGAGCTTTTAGTCTGATTAATGGGTGCAAAAACATCATGAGAGGTCCTTAGAGTTAGGGGTTCTAGGACGAGGCAAGATATTATGGAGCAATTATGCATTACTGATTAGGTAATGACATCACTGTGCACCACTGAATCTGGATCCCCTACAGATGAATGCTGTTTACTATTCCCTGAGCACCTCTATTCCCAAATGCTTTAGTTCCATCTCCAGATGGAACTCATTGGCTCAGCCTACAATCTCACACTTCCTGATTGCATGCTGAGTGCTTCACATGATTATTTGAAAAGCTAGACATCTCTTCTCACTACACCCAATGTGAGAGAGAGGTTAGAAAGAGCTACTGAAGGAAAGAACATAGTAGAGAAATACTGATTCAAGTTTATCTCATCTGCTCACAAATAGTTCCCTTCCAAAAGTTCAACAAAATAAGCCTATTCATTCCTTATATTCATAAACATACATATTTATTCATTGAATTTGTCCACAATAAATTGGATCTTTCAATGAAGTGTTAACACAAAAACTCATCATAATTCTGAGAGGATACATACATAGAATGCTTACATATATAATTCTCTAATGAAGGATCTGCATGGATGTTGGTTTATCATGATAAAAATAATTGACATTTATGTAGTACTTTAAGGTTTGTGAATTCTCTATGCATATGATCTCATTGATCTTTACAAAAACCTATGGCACTAGGCATTCATTTTATGAGAAATCATGTTTCACAAATTAAAATAAAGGAGCAAAGTCCAGACTAGAGTATTTTTCAACCTTGTCTCAAGTTTATAAATGTTTTGTCCAGGGGCTGGAAAAATGGGAAAAGACAACATGAAAGAAAACTAGAAGAATCTAAGTAATCTATAGCCTGGAGAGTTAGAACTTGAGTAACTGATATCTGGCTGTATTTATAAAATAGAAGAGGAAGTGTTTCACACTAAATAGAGACTTGTCCTTGAATTCAAAAGAACCATTTCTAACATATATTGGTTTATATTATCATCTTCTTATTACAGATAAGGAAATTTGAATCAAAGCTATGGATATGTATATACATACATATATAAATACATATTATATATATGTATATATATATATATATATATATATACACACACACACATACTTCTGTTAAGTTGTTTAAGCCCTTCACAACTTGCCTCCAACTTAATTCTCTAGTTCCATTGGAAATTTTGCCATTCTTGCACTCTGTAATCTAACAAATTGACCTTCTCACGCTTCCTCACACAGATAATATTCCATCTCCAAGCTCTATGCTTTTGCAGTGGTCATCCTCCATCCCTGGAATGTCTTCCATCTTCCCCCCACTCAGAAACCAGACCACCAGGGGTTAAGGCACAGCCTGTGATAGGCAAGCATCCTCTAGCTTCTGCAGCTACCACATGCTTTGGCAGGGGTCCTCCAGGGACCAGACTACCACGTGCCTTGGCACAATTCAGGACAGGCAGGCATCCTCCAGTTGCCAGACCACCACATGCTTCATTATAGCCCCGAGAAACACAGTAACACCCCCCTCACCACATACTAGTTACCACCACTGGGACCACAGGTCAGCTCTGAATATGCTGCCAGACCCCTACAGCTCCAGCAGTGCCAGCCACCCTCACCCTGCCCTCTACAAAGAAGTATTCTCTTCCCTCAAGTTGCAACTTAAGCACCAACTGGTACATGAAGCCTATTATTATCTCGACCCACAATGACTAGGGTCTTCCCTCTTAAACTACTTTGTACATAGCAATTTTATCTTTAGTTGTGTTTATTCTCTCTATATTTATTTTGTATATCCTAGCATATCTACTTGTTTTATTCATCATTTAAAAATAAGGATGGTTGCATTTTTTTACTATTTGTATCTCTAACATCTAGTACACCACTTGGCACATAGTAAGTATTGTTGTTTAATTGATAAATTATCAGAGATAGGATCTAAATTCACTTTCCCTCACTCCAATTCTAGGAACTCTGACCTCTGTAATAAATCAATAGCAATCAATAGATACATACATAATCCTCCCACTATAGATGTACACATTCTATTAAGTTTCCATGGAACTGCTCCATCATTTTTAATCAATGAAGAAATGAACAAGGTGATAAATAAAAGGCTTTTAGATGTAATAAAACTTTTCAGTGGCATAAAGATTGCTGGCTACATGGTGTGAAAGAAAGAGGAATGAATATGGGTCTCCTCAGCTGAATTAGATGACCCTTATGCCCTTTCCACATCTAAATCAATGACTTTCAGATCATTGGGTTTTGAATTCAACGAATCCTGGTGAAAGACAAATCTCTAAATAGGAACAACAAAGAAACATACTCCTTTCTTTTTTTCCAGATAGAACTCTCAGAAGGTGCTGAGTGAAGACAGTCTCATGCAGGCCAGTCCATCAAACAGAGGACAAACTAATGGTTGTTCAATATAGACTTTGTCCAGCAAGAGGTTAGGACTCTGGTTTTGGCTGTATTGTCTCACTGGACTTCAGCAAATCGGCTGCTGGAACCCAAATAGAGTTCCAGTGCCAAACATTTGTCCACACACTGTTCCCATGCAGTCCAGGCTCTGCTCTGTCAACATCCCAATGACCAGAGGAAGGCACTCCTCCTCCCATCCCACATGTGGGAAGTGTCCCCTGCTAATGAAGTCATGCTGGACTGAATATTCATGCTCCCAATGAACAGTGGAGCAGTGGAGAGCCCGAGAAAGCAATCAACACTCCACACTAACGGGCCCCTTAGCAGGGAAAGCATATGCAACTTATCCATCTTCTAGTGTTTCTAGATGCTGCTGCAATGATGAGCAAAACCCAAAAGCATCTCTCAGTAGGGGATGAACAGATTGAATCAGATCACAGGATTACTAGTGTACAGGTAGGAGAGACCTTAGAGAATATCCAGTTTAAAGCCTTTGTTTTAAAGATGGGGAAACTGAGGCTAAGAGAAAATGACTGACTTGCTCAGAATCATAGCTAGTAATGTCAGAAGCAGAATTTGACTTCAAGTACAACACTAGGAATTCTTAATTTTTTTAAGTCATGGATCTCTTTGACAGCCTGGTAAAGCTCATGGACCCTTTCTAAGAATGATGTTTTTTGATATATTAGGTTACAAAGGATATAATTATATTGAAATGCAGTTGACAAAATATAGTTTTTAAAAGTTCATGAATCCTGGAATAAATAGTACAGTGATGACTTAGTCTGTGTCTTTATGTAGATTGATCAATTAATAAATTAGTCAACAAGGATTAATTAATGCTATCACAGTGCTAGCACTGTATATAGAAAGAAAGAAGGCCAATTTGCTAGGAAAATGTAGTGTGTGAAGAGGAGTAAAGTGCATCAAACCTAGTCAGTCAGACAGGAATCAAACTGCAGAGGACTATAAATAATAAACAGAAGGGTTTGTAATTTGTATCAGAGGTGATAGAGAAACATAGTAGCATGGTGTGCTTTAGAAATATTTTCTCAGCAAGTATAGGGAGAAAGTCTTGCAAAGAGAAGATACTTGAATTTCTCAGATAATGAGAGAGGAACTTTTTCATAAGAAACTGATTCTTCAATAGAAGTATAGAATCTAGATCTCATGCAGCAACTATGACATTTGGCTAAAGAGAGCACAGAAAGGTCTTTGAGGAGTGCAGAAATAATCATAAGCAACTTAAACGTGAATGAAAAGAAATTCTCTAACTGAAGTCACATAGTTGTCTTGGACCAAGAGCTTCAAGTTGGTAGTAGTTTATGACTAGTCATAAGAATAGACTCCATAGGAAAAGGACCCACATGTGCAAAAATGTTTGTGGCAGCCCTTTTTGCAGTGGCAAGAAACTGGAAGCTGAATGGATGCCCATCAATTGGAGAATGGCTGAATAAATTATGGTATATGAATGTTATGGAATATTACTGTTCTGTAAGAAAGGACAAATAAGATGATTTCAGAGAGGCCTGGAGAGACTTGCATGAACTGATGCTGAGTGAAAACAAAACTATACAATGATCAATTCTGAAGGACATGGTTCTCTTCAACAATAGAATATTTCAAACCAGCTGCAATTGTTCATTGATGAAGAAAGTCATATACATCCAGAGATAGGGATCTGAATGTGGACCACAGCACAACATTTTCATGCTCTCTATTGATGTTTGCTTGCATTATGTTTCCCTTCTCAGATTTTTTTCTTGTAGATCAGATTTTTCTTGTGCAACAAGATAACTGTATAAATATGTATTTATTAAATATGTATTACACATTCAATTTGTCAAGTATTTTGAAATGGTTAACATGTATTGGACTTCCTGCCATCTAGGAGAAGGGGTGGGAGGTAGGGGGAAATATCTTTAACAGAAAGCTTTGCAAAGGTCAATGTTGAAAAATTACATATGCACATGTTTTGCAAATAAAAAGATTTAATAAAAAAAGAATAGACTTCATCTTAGCCTAAATCATGCTATTGGGTTTGGCAACTATGGCCAAACATGGCAACTAATAACTCTCAGTGACACAAAGACCAAAGGAATATTAGCCTCTATATTCTAGCAAATGATAGCAGAGAGGAACAAACAATCCTGAAGAGTTTGACAGTCATCAGATGTTAGCAGGGATTAGCCCACTGACTAGATGCTCAGGGTAGACAACATTCTGATCAGAATAGACAATACCTAAAGTCCAGAGAGACTATTTGAGTTTAGTAAAGAATTATATGCAACTGAGAATAGAGATTTAAACAAGTTAATAACTAATAAAGACTAGGAGAAAGCTGCTGTAAGGGGAAATCCATTGGTTTTCAAGCATTAGACATGTGTTGCCTAGTCATTCATTTACTATGATCTCACATTCCCTTACACCCTCAAGATATTTGTTCTGGCCACACTTATGTGAATACTTCCCCTGTGCATCTTCTCATATTAATATAGGGATAGGCTATGGAAGAGTACATCCCATTCATACTTAGGGAAATGTTTTTCCTTTTTCAATTAATTTGCCATAATGGTTTGATTAAATTTGGTATGAACTAGGGAGTCTTTTGGTTATTTGGTAACATCATTATTACTTGTGAACTACCCAACTTCTGCAGATCAATACATTTTCAGCAATAAAAACATGAGTAGACTCTGAGTTGATGCTGGCTATTATTGGGTGACTTTCAGCCTCTTCAGGGGCATCTTCTGAATTTGCTAGCATCTGCAGACTACAGTAGTTAAGAAGCCTCTTTCTTTCAAGAAGAATTAAAACTCTTTTAGGGAAAACTTGAGTATTATTAGCCACCATCCCAAGCCAAGAGGTCAGCTTGGTGGCCCCATAATGCACAGAGTGTGTCTCAGACACTTAATTAGTTTTGTAACACATAGCCCTGTTTGCTTCAGTTTCTTCATCTGTAAAAGTAGAGAAGTAATTGAATCACAAGGAGTCAAACACACACAACTAAAGAACAGCAGCAAAACCAATCTAGGAAGTCAACAAGAGGCACCTAAATGCTCTTGACTACTGTTTTCCTAGTCCCTACTTGAGAGGAATGACTATAGACAGCGATTGCTGACTTGGGCACTAAAAGATTCCTTTTCTCTCATGATAAATATGTTGGCATTCTGTTTTCCCAAAATTTGTTCCAGTAACTCCCCCTAACAAAACTCTAGAGAATTTGGAAGGTTAGAGCAACAAGGATCCCCTTGATCCCATGCTACTCCCTGAATTAGTCTACAACAAAACCTAGTGGCAATAACAAAAGAATGAATGAAATAGGTAGATTTGTTGACATCATAACTTTTCCTCTTTCACATTCTTGTTTTTATTATACATATCTGCCAGCAACCTGTGATGTTTGTTTATCAAAGCAGCATTCTGCCCCAAATAAAAAAAATTACAAAAAAAAAACCACAACCAGCTCTCTACATTAACGAGAGAACAGGATATAAAAGGATACAGTTGAAGAAAAACACAGGAAAATAGGCATTAGACCACAATGGTGATCAATTGGATACTAATAAAATTTCAGGGAAAAGTATCAGGAGAGGTTTTTCATTTCATTAAGAAATAACTTTGGATCATGGGAATGAAGAGAACGGATGACAGACACAGGATGGGAGACATGTCAAATGATGAAGGATTCCTGCTGTCCAAGATCTTATGATGCCAGAAGGCTAAATCAGGGTGAGAGCAGTTTATTAACATTCAATGAATTTTCGCTCTCCAAACTAAGGATCTGGAGATAAAGGCAGCAGGGAGTTTCTGGAGACTCTAGCACTGAAGCAAAAATATTTATTAACTAACCATTGTGTGCCCAAACTTATATTAGATTTCTAGTGAGATAAATAACTACACAACTTGTCTGAGGAACTCAACTATGTAATACAGACATGAAGCAATATAGAATGCACTATAAGAACCTACCCACATTTATAATCACTACAGACTATCAATATATTATAAACACTCCTAAAGCAGTGTTTACTTACCTTAAATTTTATCTAAGTTAACTACTTCACTTTACAGATAGAAAAACTGATGTCTAGAGATGTTAATAGGTAGTTTTTTATATGATACTTGGAATTTTCAAAGTTATATCCATCCTTCCCTTGGGTCTTATAGACTCCTGTTAGGAGTATTATATCTGCCCTCATCTCTCTATCTGCTAAGTACCACTCTATTTCAGGTTGACACTGCTTCTTTCTTGGATTGCTTATTGGCTAGCCTCCTAACTGTATTAGTTGTCATCATTATCTCTCCTTTCTGGCCCTCCAGCCTTATTAACTGTCAAGAGAATCTTCCCAAGACACAGGATAGCTCATCTCCTCAAAAATCTTCAGTAACTTTAAACTGCTTCTTATAAGTCGTCCCATCCTAGAAGAAGGGATATGTGATTCCCAATACCGGACTTTCTGAACCTTTTTGTCTTAGGGACTGCTTTGACAATCTGTTGAAGCCTATGAATCCTTTTTCAGAAAAATATTCTTAAATAAATAAAATAAAGAACATATGATTTCAGCAGAAACATTTCATTTTGAAATTCAAATACTAAAACTTTTTTTAAAAAATATCCAAATTCTAGGTTAAAAAATCTTGACCTCCAAGGACCACATGCACATTGGAAGTGAGAGGAAGAGCAAACATAGAACCAGAGGAAAAGATGACCTGAATTCAGTAGCAATAATAAATCAGAGTAAATAGTTGGAAAGAGGATCATTAACTGTCATGATAGATGATACAGAGGGACTTCTACCATATTAAGTTGCTTTCTTTTTTTTTATTAAAGCTTTTTATATGTATAACATATGTATGGGTAGTTCCACAGCATTGATCTTCACAAAGGTTTCCATTACAAATTTTACCCCCAGTCCCCTTCCCTCCCCAAGATGGCAGGAAGTCCACTACATGTTAATAATGTTGAAATGCTTGACAAGTTGTGCAAGAAAAATCCTATGTACAAAAAAAAAAAGAAAAGAAAATCAGAGAAAGGCAACACAATGCAAGCAAACCTCAATAGAGAGCATGAAAATGTTATGTTGTGGTTCATATTTCATATCCCTCTCTCTGGGTGTATATGGTTTTCTTCAGTGAACACTTGGAACTGGTTTGAGACAATTCTTTGTTGCAGAGAGCCATGTCCATCAGAATTGATCATCATGTAATACTGTTGTTGCTGTGTATAATGATCTCCTGGTTCTGCTCGTTTCACTCAGCATCAGTTCATGCAAGTCTCTCCAGGCCTCTCTGAAATCGTCCTGCTGGTCGTTTCTTACAGAGCAATAATATTCCATAACATTCATATGCCATAATTTATACAGCCACTCTCCAATTGATGGGCATCCATTCAGTTTCCAGTTTCTAGCCACTACAAAAAGGGCTGCCACAAATATTTTTGCACATGTAGGTCTCTTTCCCTCTACTAAGATCTCTTTGGAATATAGGCCCAGTAGAAACACTGCTGGATCAAAGGGTATGCACAGTTTGACAACTTTTTGAGCATAGCTCCAAATTGCTCTCCAGAATGGTTGGATCCGTTCACAATTCCACCAACAATGTATTAGTGTCCCAGTTTTCCCACATCCCCTCCAACATTCATCGTTATCTTTTCCTGTCATTTTAGTCAATCTGACAGGTGTGTAGTGGTACCTCAGAGTTGTCTTAATTTGCATTTCTCTGATCAATAATGATTTGGAGCAACTTTTCATATGACTAGAGATGGTTTTAATTTCATCATCTGAAAATTGTCTGTTCATATCCCTTGACCACTTATCTATTGAAGAGTGGCTTGAATTCTTATATATATGAGACAATTCTCTACATATTTTAGAAATGAGGCCTTTATCAGAACCATTAAATGTAAAGATGATTTCCCAATTTGATGCTTCCCTCCTAATCTTGTCTGCATTTGTTTTGTTTGTACAGAAACTTTTTAACTTAATATAATCAAAATTATCCATCTGATGTTCAATTAGCTGGGGTGGAAGTCAGGGCTGCGATAGAGGGGCGGATTTTAGGCACGCAGGAAGCCCTTGGGAGACCCCTGGGCCACTTTGCTCTGCTTGCGGGCAGGTGCTTTGGCAGATCTGCCTTTGGTAAAGGGTGGATCGAGAGCAGCTGAAAACGTGGTCCTAGTGGGAATCTAGCCCGACCAGCCTCAGACCGGAAGTCAACTCAGCAAACTGCCCCAGGGCAAATACAAATTTTGCAGTATTCTCTGCTGGTGACCAATATCCCAACTTTAAATCATGAGCAAGAAGCAGAAGAGAGCTCTCACCATAGAAAGCTTTTACAAAGAAAAAATAGAACAGTCCCCAGATCCTGACATTATGAAAACAATCCCAGATGAAGCCACAAAGGCAGACTTAAGTTGGTCTCCCTTTCAGAAGGCTTACCTGGAAGATTGCATTAAGAACCTCAAAAGAGAGCTAGAAGAAGAATGGGGAAATAAATTGAGATCAGTGCAACAGAAATATCAAAAACTGGAAAATAGGACTGGTGAATTGGAAAAAGAAAACAATTCACTGAAAAACAAAATTGGTGAATTGGAAAAAAATCACCAATTCACTGGAAAATAAAAATGGTGAACTAGAAAAAGACAACAATTCATTGAAAACAAAATGGGTGAATTGGAAAAAGAAAAAAAAAATTCACTGAAAAACAAAATTGGTGAATTGGAAAAAGACAACAATTCACTGAAAAATAAAACTGGCAAAATGGAAAAAGAATACATTGAATCGATAAATTCAATTGGCCAGCTACAAAAGGAACTAAAAATGATAGCTGAAGGAAATAATACTTTAAAAATTAAAATTGAACAAATAGAAGTAAATGACTCAATAAGACTTCAAGAATCAGTCAAACAAAAACAAAAAAATGAAAAAATAGAAGAAAATATGAAATATCTTCTAGGAAAAACAACTGACTTGGAAAACAGATCCAGGAGAGACAATTTAAGGATTATCAGACTCCCTGAAAGCCACAATGAAAAAAAGAACCTGGATGCTATCTTCCAGGAAATCATGAAAGAGAATTGCCCTGATGTTTTAGAATCAGAAGGCAAAATTGGCATTGAAAGAATTCACTGATCACCTCCAGAAAGAGACCCCAAAATTAAAATCCCAAGGAATATCGTGGCCAAATTTCAGGACTATTGCACGAAGGAAAATATATTGCAAGCAGCTAGAAAGAAACATTTCAAATACCGAGGACCTGTAATTAGAATTACACAGGATCTGTCAGCTTCCACTTTAAAGGATTGAAGGGCCTGGAATCAGATATTCCGAAAGGCAAAAGAACTTGGATTACAGCCAAGAATAAGTTATCCAGCTAGAATGAGCATCATCTTCCAGGGAAGAAGATGGTCATTCAATGATACAGGAGAATTTCACCTATTTCTAATGAAAAGACCAGATCTGAACAAACAATTTGACCTCCAAATAGAGAACTCAAGAGAAGCATAAAAAGGTAAAAAGAAAAACTCTTCAGAACTATATTTCCACTATAGGTATCCTTAAAGAATGGCAGTATAATTTGATTTCTCTTTGATAATAATGGAAAAGAAATTAGAGGTGGAAGGGATACCATACTGAAAAAGAAAAAGGGGGGAGGGAGGAAAGGAGGCAAAATAAAGTAAAAATAAAGGAGGTAAAATAAGGCAAAATCTCATAAAGAGACATAGAAGATCTAATATTATTGAGGGAAAGAAGGGAGGGCGATGAGTATTGTGTAAACCTTACTCTCATTAGATTGGACTCTAAGAGAGTATATCAGACACATTTGGCTTCAAAGAAAGGCCTGACCCTCCTTGTGGGAAGGTTGGAGGGAGGGGGGAAAAGGAAAGAGATAAACTAATGGAAGGATTAGGGGAAAGGTATAAAGGGAAGGGAGGGACTCGAAAGGGAGGAGAATTATTGGTGGGAGGTGGTCATCAAGAGCAAAGTACTGGGGAGGGGGGAAGGGAGAGAGGGGAAAGGGGAGAGAAAATCATAACTCTGGGTAAATAAGATGGCAGGGAATACAGATATAGTTATTTTAACTGTCAATGTGAATGGAATGAACTCTCCCATAAAACGGAAGCAGGTAGCAGACTGGATTAAAAGCCAAAATCCTACAATATGTTGTTTACAAGAAACACATCTAAAGCATAGAGATACATACAGAGTGAAGGTAAGGGGCTGGAGCAGAATCTTCTATGCTTCAGGTGAACAGAGAAAGGCAGGGGTAGCAATCCTTATCTTGGATCAAGTAAAAACAAAAATAGATCTAATTAAAAGAGATAAGGCAGGAAACTATATTTTAATAAAGGGTTCCATAGACAATGAAGCAGTATCAATACTAAACATATATGCACCAAGTGGTGTAGCATCCAAATTCCTAGAGGAGAAACAAACAGAGATGCAAGGAGAAATAGAAAGTAATACTATACTAGTGGGGGATCTCAACCTTGCTCTCTCAGATAAATCAAATCACAAAATATATAAGAAAGAAGTTAGGGAGGTTAACAAAAGGCTAGAAAAATTAGGTATGATAGGTATCTGGAGCAAATTGAATGGTGATAGAAGGGAGTTTACTTTTTTCTCAGGGGTTCATGGAACTTATACAAAAATTGATCATGTGTTAGGGCATAAAAACTTCAAAATCAAATGCAGAAAAGGAGAAATAGTAAATGCATCCTTCTCAGATCATGATGCAATAAAACTCACATGTAATATAAGGCCAGGAGAAAATAGACCACAAGTTATTTGGAAATTAAATAATCTAATCCTGAAGAACGAATGGGTGAAAGAGCAAATTATAGACACAATCGAAAATTTCATCCAGAAGAATGACAACAATGAGACAACATACCAAAATTTGTGGGACACGGCTAAAGCAGTTATAAGGGGTAATTTTATATCTCTAGATGCTGACTTGTGTAAAACAGAGAAAGAGAAGATCAATGAACTGGGCTTACAATTAAAAAAGCTAGAAAAAGACCAAATTAAAAATCCTCAATTAAATACCAAATTGGAAATTCTGAAAATTAAAGGGGAGATCAATAAAATTGAAAATAAGAAAACTATTGAATTAATAAATAAAAGTAAGAGTTGGTTTTATGAAAAAACCAACAAAATAGATAAGCCTTTAGTTAATTTGATTAGAAAAAGGAAAGAGGAAAATCAAATTATTAGTCTCAAAAATGATAAGGGAGAATTTTCCTCCAATGAAGAGGAAATTAGAGTAATAATTAGGAGTTTCTTTGCCCAACTTTATGCCAATAAATTTGATAATGTAAATGAAATGGAGGAATATCTACAAAAATATAGATTGCCAAAGTTAACAGAAGAGGAAATAAATTATTTAAATAGCCCTATTTTGGAAAAAGAAATAGAACAAGCTATTAATAAACTCCCTAAGAAAAAACCTCCAGGCCAGATGGATTTACATGTGAATTTTACCAAACATTCCAAGAACAATTAATCCCAATACTATATAAACTATTTGAAAAAATAGGGAAAGAAGGTGTACTACCAAATTCCTTCTATGACACAGATATGGTGCTGATAGCTAAACCAGGTAGGGAGAAAACTGAGAAAGAAAACTATAGACCCATTTCCCTAATGAATATTCATGCAAAAATTTTAAATAAGATTTTAGCAACAAGATTACAGAAAGTCATCCCCAGGATAATACACCATGACCAAGTAGAATTTATACCAGGAATGCAGGGCTGGTTCAATATTAAGAAAACTATTAGCATAATCAATTATATTAATAACCAGATTAATAAAAACCATATGATTATCTCAATAGATGCAGAAAAAGCATTTGATAAAATTGAACACCCTTTCCTATTAAAAACACTGGAGAGTATAGGAATAAATGAGCTTTTCCTTAAAATGATTAGTAGTATCTACTTAAAACCTTCAGCAAGCATCATATGTAATGGAGTCAAACTAGAACCATTCCCAATAAGATCAGGAGTGAAACAAGGCTGCCCACTGTCACCATTATTATTTAATATTGTCGTAGAAATGTTAGCTTTGGCAGTAAGAGAAGAAAAAGAGATTAAAAGAATTAGAATAGGTAATGAGGAAACCAAATTATCACTCTTTGCAGATGACATGATGATATATGTAGAGAACCATAAAGACTAAACTAAAAAACTACAAAAACAATTCACAACTTTAGCAAAGTTGCAGGATACAAAATAAATCCACATAAATCATCAGCATTTTTATATATTACCAATAATGTTCAGCAGCAAGAGATACAAAAAGAAATTCCATTCAAAATAACTGTTGATAGTATAAAATATTTGGGAATTTATCTGACAAGGGATAGTCAGGAACTATATGAACTAAACTACAAAACACTTTCCACACAAATAAAATCAGGCCTAGTCAATTGGAAAAACTTAAAATGCTCATGGGTAGGCCGAGCGAATATAATAAAAATGACAATATTACCCAAACTAATTTATTTATTTAGTGCCATACCAATCAAACTCCCAAGAAATTATCTTACAGATCTAGAAAAAATAGTAGCAAAGTTCATTTGGAAAAACAAAAGTTCAAGAATTTCAAGGGGATTAATGAAAAAAAAAAGCTGACGAAAGTGGTCTTGCTGTACCAGATCTAAAACTATATTATAAAGCAGTGGTCATCAAAACCATTTGGCACTGGCTAAGAAATAGAGTAGTCGATCAGTGGAATAGGATAGAATCACAAGACAAACTAGGCAATAACTATTGCAATTTAGTCTTTGATAAACCCAAAGAACCCAGCTTTTGGGATAAGTATTCACTATTTGACAAAAACTGCTGAGAAAACTGGAAAGTAGTGTGAAAGAAATTAGGGCTTGACCCACATCTAACACCACATACCAAGATAAGATCTAAATGGGTTCATGATCTGGATATAAAGAGTGATACTATAAGTAAATTAGAGGAACGTAATATAGTTTACCTCTCAGACCTATGGAGATGGAATAAATTTATGTCCAAAGAAGGACTGGAACTCTTAATTGAAAACCAGATAGATAACTTTGACTAT
>JAJPUD010004587.1:20808-63556 GCA_023553655.1 Myrmecobius fasciatus | reverse complement strand
CCATCTTCTTCCCTGGAGAATAATGCTCATTTTAGCTGGATAGGTTATTCTTGGTTGTAATCCAAGTTCCTTTGCCCTTCGGAATATCTGGTTCCAGGCCCTTCGATCCTTCAGGGTGGAGGCTGACAGATCCTGTGCCATTCTAATTATTGATCCTCAGTATTTGAATTGTTTCTTTCCAGCTGCTAGTAGAATCTGTTACTTGATGCTGTAGTCCTGAAATTTAGCCACGATATTCCTTAGGGTCTTAATTTTGGGATCTCTTTCAGGAGGTGATCAGTGAATTCCTTCAATGGTGATTTTGCCCTTTGATTCTACAATCTCAGGGCAGTTCTCTTTCAGGTTTTCCTGGAAGATAGTGTTTAGATTCTTTTTTTCATCATGGCTTTCGGGAAGTCCAATAATCCTTAGATTGTCTCTCCTAGATCTATTTTCCAAGTCAGTTGTTTTTCCTAGGAGATATTTCATATTTTCTTCTAATTTTTCACTTTTTTTGTTTTTGTTTGACTGATTCTTCAAGTCTTATTGAGTCATTCACTTGCATTTGTTCAATTCTTATTTTTAAAGTTGTTTTCTTCAGTTACCTTTTTAAGCACCTGTTGTAACTGGCCAATTTGTTCATTGCATTCTTTTTCCACTTCACTAATTTTATTTTTCAATAAATTGGTGTCTTTTTCATATCTCTTTTGCAGGGCATCATATCCTTCTTGCAAGATATTGTATCCTTCTTCCTTATTTTCCCATTTATCCTCCAGCTCTCTTTTGAGGTTCTTTATGCAATCTTCCAGAAAGGCCTTTTGAAAAAGTGACCAGTGATGGTCTTTAATACCTTCTTCTTGTATTTTGTCTAAAGGAACCTCAGGATCTGGGGTCAACGCTTCTTTGCCTTGATAAAAGCTGTCTATGGTGAGAGCTCTCTTTTGCT
The DNA here is from genome assembly GCA_023553655.1 of Myrmecobius fasciatus. NCBI lineage: Eukaryota > Metazoa > Chordata > Mammalia > Dasyuromorphia > Myrmecobiidae > Myrmecobius > Myrmecobius fasciatus. The sequence continues at coordinate 62,631 of JAJPUD010004587.1, read as the reverse complement.
TCTTCATTTTTTTAGACAGTGTGGATATCTCTTTAAGGTAGGGAAAAAAAAAACCCTCAGCTGAAAAGCTTTGCCCTGGGGCACTTTGGCGAATTAACTTAAGGTGCTGGGCCGGTTGGGTCTAGGACTAAGTCCTAATTACTCCTTAAAGAAGGCAAGTCTTCCAGAACACCTGCCCCCAATCAGGGCAGAGTGTCCTGAGTGCCTCAGATAAACTCCAGGTGTTTGGAATTTGGAGTTTGGAGTTTGGGATTTCTGCCATGATGAGCTGAGCTGAGTCCCACCCTCACTTCCGGCCTACACAGGAGTCGTCTATTTATCTCTCTGTCTGAGTCAGACAAACCTGATATGAAGTTCTCCAGAAAACAGTGTCCAAATATTTCTCAGTTCGTTTACTTGAAGATCAGTTCAGAGGCTTATTTTATTGTTGATTTGAGAGAAGATTCGGAGGAGAGGCAGAGAGTCACCTTTTCACTCCACCATCTTGGCTCCGCCCCCTTCTCCTAAGTGGCTTTCTTTATTAATTTTTCACAGATCAAGGAACAGTGAAAAAGGCTCCCCAAACTCCTAATGAATAAATAAACAAAAGAGAACACGAATTTAAGAGTGTAGAGGATGACAAAGATTCCACAGAAATAGAATAGAGGTCCCAGGTGTTTTGCCAAAAGTTCTACCTCTTGTGAAATACATACATAGTGAGAAAACAGAAAAGATATAATAAAGAGGAATGGAAACAAAGAAGGTGACAAAATAATTGAAAAATATAGGTGCTGTGAATTGGTATAACTCTTCTGAGGAGCATGTTAAAATTATACAAATCAATCAGCAAAATATACCTACTATGTATAGACAGACACTGTGCTGGGTGCTAGTGATACAAGTATAAAAAGGAATGAAACTGTATACACAAAGAGCTTCCATTTTAATAGAGGATTCAATTACATTTTAAAATACATATATAATAAATATAAAGTAAATCAATAGAAGTGCATAGAAAGCAGTTAAATACAAGATATATAAAGAGAAAAGACCAATACAGAAAATGATGTTTGAGCTGCATCTTAAAGAAGTGGACTCTATGAAAGAGAACAGGGAGTACATTCCAGACATTTGTGAAAAGTAATGCAGTAGAATCTGGGGACAGTGTGTACATGCAGATCAGCACAGAAGTTTTAATATCAAGATCATAGGGAAGGAAAGAGAAAAAGTATAAGAGAGAATATGGGGAGGAAGTATCAGAAGACTAGGAAGTTATGATATCAAGATCATAGAGAATAGAGGGGGGAAAGTATGAGATAGAGTATGGAGAGGGGAAAGCATAAGAAGACTAGCAAGATAGGGAGAACTTTAAATATCAAGACGAAAACATTATATTTGATCCTGGAGGAGAGAGGAGAACAATTGAGTTGGTGGAGAAAGCATCCACAGACCTGAACTTTGGGGAAATCACTTTGGCAACTAAGTGGAAGATGAATTAGGAGAAAGGGAGAAATAAGGTAGGTAGTCTATTTAGAAGGCTAATAAATAATCAGAAGAGAGAATATAAGAGTCTGAACTTGGGTTGTGACTGTGCAAGTAGAGAGAAGTATGACTATGAGATGTACATAAAAATGTGACAATAGGAATAACAAGATTTGGCAATGGGGCAAGTGAAAGTGAGGAGTTGAATATGATATTGAAAGTCTGAGTGACTGAGTGGTGGGCTTAATGGCAACCAAGAAGTTGTTGTCTTTCCTTTGTTCTTGAAGATAACCATGACCAGTTAGGTGATATCATGACATGCAATGAATTAAATTTAAGTGAGGCAGGGCTGTGCAGTCACCTGCCTCACTTCTCCAAAGTCACTGGGGTCCAGTGGCAAGATGTAAGTCAGGATGACTGAAGATGACCCCAGATGCAGTGGGAGACCTCAGCTTTTTTTAGCTAATGTCTTTAACAGGTCTCAGTTTAACTCAGGCAATGGCCAAATAGTGATAAAGGCTAGGGAAGAAAGAAATGAGACAAAGAATGGCCTTTTTTAAAAATCTAGTCAATAAAAGGGATGGGTAGGAGATTGAAGGAAAGGAAACAAGTTTTATTTTAGATATGTTGAATTTGAGAAACCTATATCAGGTGTGCAAAAGGCAGGTAATGATACAGGATAGCTAAAGAGATAATCTAGGACTTAATATATTGATTAGGCAATATTTCCAAAGAGATGATTATTAAGCCCCTGAGATCGCCAAATGAAATAGTAAAGAAGGGAAAAAGAAGGGGGCCCATATGTTGAATTGGTCACTAACCCAGGGTGAGTGGACATAAAATGGATAGAGAATAAGCAAAGGGATTTTTTATTTTACAAGGGACAGAGCCAAGATGGCAGAGTGTAGACACAACTCTCTGCGAGCTCATCTGATCTTCTCTCAAACCAACAGCAGATTAAGCTTCTGAACTGGTTCTGGAGTCAAAGCTCCCCCAAATACTTGGAGTACAACACATTTCCAGCAAAAGTTACCTTGGAAAAACCCCAGAGCAGGTCTGTTTGGGAAGGGCAGGGGATCGGGCAGTTTGTCGTGCTCAGTCAGCAGTAGCATGCAGCCAGGGCAGGAAACCACGGCTGGGATGGAGCAAGGTGAATTCTAAGGACCTGGGTTGTCCCTGAGAGACTCTTGGGCCACTTCGTTCTGCTTGCAGGCAGGTGCTTTGGCATATCTGCCTTTAGTAAAAGGTAGATTCAAAACCACTGAGAACCCTGGACCTGGCCCCCATAGCCCAGCACCCAAAAGTCAATCAGCTAAAACTGCCCCAGGGCAAATTGAAGCAGCTGCTCCTCCTCTGCTTTAAACAGACCTCAAGTTCTAAAAAAATGAGTAAGAAGCACAACAGAGCTCTCACAATAGACAACTTTTATGGAGAGCAAGAAGGGCAGACCTCAAATCCTGAAGTTCCTAAAGGGAAAGCAACTCCAGAGGAAGCCACAAAGGGAGACATGAGCTGGTCCCCATTTTACAAGGCTTTCCTGAAAGATTGCATAAAAATCTCAAAAGAGAGTTAGAAGAAAAATGGGGAAATGAAATGAGATAATTGCAAGAAGGATATAATGCCCTCCAAAAGAGATATGAAAAAGACACCAATTCACTGAAAAACAAAATTGGTGAAATGGAAAGACAACAAATCACTGAAAAACAAAATGGGTGAAACAGAAAAAGACAATTCACTGAAAAACAAAATTGGTAAAATGGAAAAAAGACTGCAATGAACAAAAAAATTCCATTGGCCAGTTACAAAAGGAACTTAAAAAGGTAACTGAAGAAAATAATACTTTAAAAATTAGAATTGAACAAATGGAAGTGAATGACTCAATAAGATTTCAAGAATCAGTCAAACAAAAACAAATAATGAAAAAAATAGAAGAAAATATGAAGTATCTCCTAGGAAAAACAACTGACTTGGAAAACAGATCTGGGAGAGACAATCTAAGGATTATTGGACTTCCTGAATGCCATGATGAAAAAAATAGAACCTAGATGCTATCTTCCAGTAAATCATGAAAGAAAACTGCCCTGATGTTTTAGAATCAGAAGGTAAAATTGCCATTGAAAGAATTCACCAATCACCTCCTGAAAGAGACCCCAAAATTAAAACCCCAAGGAATACCATGGCTAAAATTCAAGACATTGCACCAATGAAAAGATATAGCAAGCATCTAGAAAGAAACAATTCAAATACCAAGGAACTATAATTAAAATCAGACAAGATCCGTTAGTTTCCACATTAAAGGTTCTAAGGCTCTGGAATCAGATATTCCAAAAGGCAAAGGAACTTGGATTACAGCCAATAATAAGTTATCCAGGTAGAATGAGCATTATCTTCCAGGGAAGAAGATGGTCATTCAATGATATAGGAGAATTTCAACTATTTCTAATGAAAAGACCAGATCTGAACAAAATATTTGACCTCCAAACACAGACCTCAAGAGAAGCATAAAAAGGTAAAAAGGAAAGAACTCTTGAGAACTATATTTCTACTATGGGTATACTCAAAAAATGGGGGTATAATTTGATTTTACTTTGATAAAATGGAAAAGAAATTAGAGGTTTAGAGGTGGGAGAGTTATCATACTGGAAAAAGAGGGGAAAGCAGGTAAAGTAAAGTAAAAAAAGGATGTTAAAAATAAGGTAAAATCTCATGAAGAGGCAAAGAAAATCTAATATAATTGAGGGAAAGAAGGGAAGGAGAGGAGCATTGTATGAATCTTACTCTCATCATATTGGGCTCTAAAAGAGCATATCAGACACATTTGATTTCACAGAAAAACTTGTCACTCCTTATAGGGAAATAGGAGGGAAAGGAGGAAAAAAAAAGATAGCCTAATAGAAGGAAAAATAGAAGAATTAGGAGAAAGGTGTAAAAAAAGAGGGAAGGGCTCTAAAGGGGGAAGAAGTGTTAGAGGGAAGTGGTCATCAAAAACAAAATACTGGGGAGGGGGGAGGAAGAAAAGGGAAAAGAAAGCGAAAAATATAACTTTGGGTAAATAAGATGGCAAGAAATACAGATTTAATTACTTTAATTGTGTATGTGAATGGGAGGAACTCTCCCATAAAACGGAAGTGGATAGCAGACTGGATTAAAAGCCAGTGTCCTACAATATGTTATTTACAAGAAACACATCTAAAACATAGAGATACATACAGAGTAAAGGTTAAGAATTGGAGCAGAACCAAATCACTGTTGATCAGAGAAATGCAAATCAAGACAACCCTGAGGTACCACTTCACACCTGTCAGATTGGCTAAAATGACAGGAAAAGTTAATGATGAATGTTGGAGGGGTTGTGGGAGGGCTGGGACACTGATGCATTCTTGGTGGAGCTGTGAACGGATACAGCCATTCTGGAGAACAATTTGGAGCTATGCTCAAAAAGTTATCAAACTGTGCATACCCTTTGACCCAGCAGCATTTCTATTGGGCTTATATCCCAAAGAAATCATAAAGAAAGGAAAAGGCCCCACATGTGCAAGAATGTTTGTGGCAGCCCTTTTTGTAGTGGCTAGAAACTGGAAGTTGAATAGATGCCCTTCAATTGGAGAATGGCTGAATAAATTATGGTATATGAATATTATGGAATATTATTGTTCTGTAAGAAATGACCAGAAAGATGATTTCAGAGAGGCCTGGAGAGACTTACATGAACTGATGCTGAGTGAAATGAGCAGAACCAGGAGATCATTATACACGGCAACAACAGTACTATATGACAATTAATTCTGATGGACATGGCTCTCTTCAACAATGATATGTTTCAAACCACCTCCAATTGTTCACTGAAGAAAGCCATATACACCCAGAGAGAGGGATGCGAAATGTGGACCACAACATAACATTCTCATACTCCTTGATTGATGTTTGCTTACATTGTGTTTCCTTTATCTGATATATCGTTTGTGTAGATAAGATTTTTCTTGCACAACAATGATAAGTTTGGAAATATGTATACATATATTCGATTTGCCAATATTTTAACATAATTAACATGTAGTGGATATGCTGCCATCTAGGGAAGGGGTGGGGAAGTTGGGGGGAAAATTTGTAACGGAAAGCTATGTAAGGGTTATTGTTGAAGAATTACCCACACATATGTTATGCAAATAAAATAAAATTTAAAAAAAAAAAGAATTGGAGCAGAATCCATTATGCTTCAAGTGAACAAAAAAAAAAAAAGCAGGGGTAGCAATCCTTATCTCAGATCAAGTAAAAGCAAAGATACATCTAATTAAAAGAGATGAGGAGGGAAGCTGTATTTTACTAAAGGATACCATAGATAATGAAGCGTTATCAATACTAAACATGTATGCACCAATTGGTATAGTATCCAAATTCCTAGGGGAGAAATTAAGAGAGATGCAAGAAGAAATAGACAGTAAAACTATACTAGTGGGGAATCTCAACCTTGGTCTCTCAGAATTAGATAATTCAAACCACAAAATAAATAAGAAAGAAGTTAGGCAGGTAAACAAAATGTTAGAAAAGTTAGGTATGCTAGATCTTTGGAGGAAATTGAATGGTGATAGAAGGGACTTTACTTTTTCTCAGGGGTTCATGGAACCTATACAAAAATTGACCATGTGTTAGGGCATAAAAACCTCAAAATCAAATGCAAAAAGGCAGAAATAGTAAATGCATTCTTTTCATGATGCAATAAAAATCACATGTAATATTAGGCCAGGAGAAAATAGGCCAAAAGTTAATTGGAAATTAAATAATCTAATCCTGAAGAATGAATGAGTGAAAGAACAAATCATAGACATAATAAATAATTTCATCCAGGAGAATTACAATAATGAGACAACATAACAAAATTTGCGGGATACGGCCAAAGCAGTTATAAGGAGGTAATTTTATATCTCTAGACGCTTACTTGCATAAAATAGAGAAAGAGAATATCAATGAATCGGGCTTACAATTTAAAAAGCTAGAAAAAGAGCAAATTAAAAAGCCTCAATTAAATACCAAATTGGAAATTCTAAAAATAAAAGGTGAGATTAATAAAATTGAAAATAAGAAAACTATTGAATTAATAAATAAAACTAAGAGTTGGATTATGAAAAAACCAACAAAACAGATAAGCCTTTAGTTAATTTGATTAGAAAAAGGAAAGAGGAAAATCAAATTGTTAGTCTCAAAAATGATAAGGGAGAACTTTCCTCCAATGAAGAGGAAATTAGAGTAATAATTAGGAGTTACTTTGCCCAACTTTATGCCAATAAATTTGATAATCTAAATGAAATGGAGGAATATCTACAAAAATATAGATTGCCCAGTTAACAGAACAGGAAATAAATTATTTAAATAGTCCCATTTTAGAAAAACGAAATAGAACAAACTATTAATCAACTCCCTAAGAAACAATATCCAGGGCCAGATGGATTTACGTGTGAATTTTACCAAACATTCAAAGAACAATTAATCCCAATACTACATAAACTATTTAAAAAATAGGGAAAGAAGGTGTACTGCCAAATTCTTTCTATGATATGGATATGGTGCTGATAGCTAAACCAGGTAGGGTGAAAACAGAAACAGAACTATAGACCAATTTCCCTAATGAATATTGATGCAAAAATTTTAAATAAGATATTAGCAATAAGATTGCAAAAAGTCATCCCCAGGATAATACACTATGACTAAGTAGGATTTATACCAGGAACGTAGGGCTAGTTCAATATTAGGAAAACTATCAGCATAATCAATTATATTAATAACCAAACTAACAAAAACCATATGATTATCTCAATAGATGCAGAAAAATCTTTTGATAAAATCCAGTACCCATCCCTATTAAAAACACTAGAGAGTATAGGAATAAATGGGCTTTTCCTTAAAATAATTAGTAGTATCTACTTAAAACCATCAGCAAGCATCATATGTAATGGAGACAAACTAAACCCATTCCCAATAAGATCAGGAGTGAAACAAGGCTGCCCACTGTCATCATTACTATTTAATATTGTATTAGAAATGTTAGCTTTGGCAGTAAGAGAAGAAAAAGAGATTAAAGGAATCAGAGTAGGTGATGATGAAATCAAATTATCACTCTTTGCAGATGGCATGATGGTATACTTACAGAACCCTAGAGACTCAAATAAAAAACTATTAGAAATAATTCACAACTTTAGTAAAGTTTCAGGATACAAAATAAATCCACATAAATCATCAACATTTTTATATATTACCAACAAAGTTCAGCAGCAAGAGATACAAAAAGAAATTCTATTCAAAATAACTGTTGATAGTATAAAATATTTGGGACTCTATCTGCCAAGGAAAAGTCAGGAACTATAAGAATTTAAACTACAAAACACTTTCCACACAAAGTGAGACCTAGTCAATTGAAAAAACATCAAGTGCTCATGGGTAGGCTGAGCAAATATAATAAAAATGACAATACTATCCGAACTAATTTACTTATTTAGTGCCATACCAATCAAACTCCCAAGAAATTATTTTACAGATCTAGAAAAAATAGTAGCAAAGTTCACTTGGAAGAACAAAAGTTCAAGAATTTCAAGGGAATTAATGAAAAAAAAAAAGGGTGATGAAGGTGTCCTTGCTGTACCAGATCTAAAACTATATTATAAAGTGGCAGTCATCAAAACCATTTGGTACTGGATAAGAATTAGAGTAGTTGATCAGTGGCATAGTATAGGATTTCAGGACTAACTAGGCAATAACTAAAGCAATTTAGTGTGTGATAAACCCAAAGACCCCAGCTTTTGGGATAAGTACTCACTATTCAACAAAAACTGCTGGGAAAATTGGAAACTAGTGTGGAAGAAATTAGGGCTTGACCCACTCCTAACATCACATACCAAGATAAGATCTAAATGGGTTCATGATTTGGATATAAAGAGTGATATTATAAGCAAATTAGAGGAACATAGGATAGTTTACCTCTCAGACCTGTGGAGATGGAACAAATTTCTTTCCAAAGAAGAACTGGAACTCTTAATTGAACACCAGATAGATAATTTTGATAATATTAAGTTGAAAAGTTTCTGTACAAACAAAACTAATGCATACAAGATTAGGAAGGAAGCAATAAATTGGGAAATCATCTTTACATTTAAGGGTTCTGATAAAGGCCTCATTTCTAAAATATATAGAGAATTGTCTCATATTTATAAGAATTCAGTCAAGCCAATCTCCAATAGATAAATGGTCAAAGGATATGAACAGAAAATTTTCAGATGATGAAATTAAAACCATTTATAGTCATATGAAAAGTCGCTCCAAATCACTATTGATCAGAGAAATGCAAATTAAGACAACTCTGAGGTACCACTGCACACCTGTCAGATTGGCTAAAATGACAGGAAAAGACAATGGCGAATGTTGGAAGGGATGTGGGAAAGCTGGAACACTGATGCATTGTTGGTGGAACTGTGAACAGATCCAACTATTCTGGAGAGCAATTTGGAACTATGCTCAAAAAGTTATCAAATTGTGCATCTCCTTTGACCCAGCAGCATTTTTATTGCACTTATATCCCAAAGAAATCATAAAGGAAGGAAAGGGCCCCACATGTTCAAGAATGTTTGTGGCAGCCCTTTTTATAGTGGTTAGAAATTGGAAACTGAATGGATGCCCATCAATTGGAGAGTGGCTGAATAAATTATGGTATATGAATGTCATGGAATATTATTATTTTATAAGAAACAACCATCAGGACAATTTCAGAGAGGCCTGGAGAGACTTACATGGACTGATACTGAGCAAAGTGAGCAGAACCAGGAGATCATTATACACGGCAACAACAAGACTATATGATGATCAATTTTGATGGGCATGGCTCTCTGCAACAATGAAATGTTTCAAACCACCTCCAATTGTTCACTGAAGAAGACCATATACACCCAGAGAGAGGGATATGAAATGTGGACCACAACATAACATTTTCATGCTCTTTATTGATGTTTGCTTGCATTGGGTTTCCTTTCTCTGATTTTTTTTTCGTGTAGCTATGATTTTTCTTGCACAACAATGATGTGTGGAAATATGTATACATATATTCAATTTATCAAGTATTTTAACATTAGACTTCCTGCCATCTAGGGGAGGGGTGGGGACTAGGGGAGAACATTTGTAACAAAAAGCTTTGTAAGGGTCAATGCCGAAGAATTACCCATACATATGTTTTGCAAATAAAAAGCTTTAATAAGAGAGAGAGAGAGAGAGAGAGAGAGAGAGAGAGAGAGAGAGAGAGAGAGAGAGAATAAGCAAAGTATTTTGAGGAGGAATAATCAAACAGGTCAGGGGAGAACTAGGAGAAAGCAGTGTCATGAAAACTTAAAGAATAGAGAATATCCAGGAAAAAGTCATTTATATTGTCAAAGGCTGCAAAGTAATCAAAAAGATTGTGAACTGAGAAGAGACTATTAAATTTGTTCATTAAAATCTAGTTGGTAGCAAAGAGATTACAGAAAATCATTCCTAGAATAATACACCATGACCAAGTAGGATTTATACCAGGAATGCAGGGATGGTTCAATATTAGGAAAACTATTAACATAATTGACTATATTAATAACCAAACTAACAAAAACCATATGATAATCTCAATAGATGCAGAAAAAGCATTTGATAAAATTCAACATCCATTCCTATTAAAAACATTAGAGAGTATAGGAATTAATGGACTTTTCCTTAAAATAGTAGGTAGCATCTATTTAAAACCATCAGCTCGCATCATATGTAATGGTGATAAACTGGAACCATTCCCAATAAGATCAGGGGTGAAACAAGGTTGTCCACTATCACCATTACTGTTCAATATTGTATTAGAAATGCTAGCCTTGGCAATAAGACAAGAAAAAGAGATTAAAGGAATTAGAGTAGGTCATGAGGAAACCAAATTATCACTCTTTGCAGATGATATGATGGTCTACTTAGAGAACCCTAGAGAATCAACTAAAAAACTATTAGAATTAATCCACAACTTTAGCAAAGTTGCAGGATACAAAATAAATCCACAGAAATCATCAGCATTTTTATACATCACCAACAAAATGCAACAGCAAGAGACACAAAGAGAAATTCCATTCAAAATAACTATCGATAGTATAAAATATTTGGGAATATATCTGCCAAGGGAAAGTCAGGATCTATATGAGCAAAACTACAAAACACTCTCCACACAAGTAAAGTCAGATCTAAACAATTGGAAAAACATCAAGTGCTCTTGGATAGGTCGAGCGAATATAATAAAGATGGCAATACTACCTAAACTAATCTATCTATTTAGTGCTATACCAATCAAACTCCCAAGAGATTATTTAACTGAACTAGAAAAAATAACGACAAAATTCATCTGGAAAAAGAAAAGGTCAAGAATTTCAAGGGAATTAATGAAAAAAAATGCAAATGAGGGTGGCCTAGCTGCACCAGATCTAAAACTATATTATAAAGCAGTGGTCACCAAAACCATTTGGTACTGGATAAGAAATAGAATAGTGGATCAGTGGAATAGGTTAGGTTCACAGAACAAAATACTCAATGACAATTGTAATCTAGTGTTCGATAAACCCAAAGACCCCAGTTTTTGGGATAAAAACTCACTATTTGACAAAAACTGCTGGGATAATTGGAAACTAGTGTGGAAGAAATTAGGCATTGACCCACACCTAACACCATATACCAAGATAAGGTCAAAATGGATTCATGATCTAGGCATAAAGAATGATATTATAAACAAATTAGAACAATGTAGGATGGTTTACCTCTCAGACCTGTGGAGGGGGAAGGAATTTGTGACCAAAGAAGAACTAGAGGTCATCATTAATCACAAAATAGATAAGTTTGACTATATCAAGTTGAAAAGTTTTTGTACAAACAAAATGAATGCAGACAAGATTAGAAGGGTAGCAGTAAACTGGGAAAATATTTTTACATCCAAAGGTTCTGATAAAGGCCTCATTTCTAAAATATATCGAGAATTGACTCAAATACATAAGAATTCAAGCCATTCTCCAATTGACAAATGGTCAAAAGATATGAACAGACAATTTTCAGACGAAGAAATTGAAACTATTTCCGGTCACATGAAAAGGTGCTCCAGGTCACTATTGATCAGAGAAATGCAAATTAAGACAACTCTGAGATACCACTACACACCTGTCAGATTGGCTAAAATGACAGGAAATGATAATGATAGCTGTTGGAGGGGATGTGGGAAAACTGGGACACTGATACATTGTTGGTGGAACTGTGAGTGGATCCAACCATTCTGGAGAGCAATTTGGAGCTATGCTCAAAGAGTTATCAAACAGTGCATACCCTTTGACCCAGCAGTGTTTCTACTGGGCCTATATCCCAAAGAGATTTTTAAGGAGGGAAAGGGACCCACATGTGCAAAAATGTTTGTGGCAGCCCTTTTTGTAGTGGCAAGAAACTGGAAATTGAAAAGATGCCCATCAATTGGAGAATGGCTGAATAAATTATGGTATATGAATGTTATGGAATATTATTGTTCTATAAGAAATGACCAACAGGAGGATTTCAGAGAGGATTGGAGAGACTTGCATGAACTGATGCTGAGTGAAATCAGCAGAACCAGGAGAACATTATACACAGCAACAAGACTATACGATGATCAATTTTGATGGACATGGTTCTCTTCAACAATGATGTGATTCAAACCAGTTGTGCTGCGATGAAGATAGTCATATACATCCAGAGAGAGGCCTGTGGGAACTGAGAGTGAACCACAACACAGCATTTTAACGCTTTCTGTGAATATTTCCATGCATTCTGTTTTCCTTCTTAGGTTGTTTTTTTTCTTCTTCTCTTTCTAGATCTGATGTTTCTTGTGCAGTAAGATAACTGTATAGATATGTATACATGTATTGTACTTGTCATATAATTTATCCTATCTAGCATGTATTAGATTACCTGTCATCTAGGGGTGGGGGGCGGGGGGGAGGGAAAGGAAAAGCTTGGGAAAAAAAAAGTTTTTTTGCAAAGGTCAATGTTGAAAGGTCACTCATATGTTTTGCAAATAAAAAGCTTTATTAAAAAAAAAGAAAGAAATCAAAGACAGAAAACTGAGTGGAGAATGGCTAAATAAATTTTGGCAGAAAAAAAAATCTAGTTGGTAACTTTGGAAGAAAGCTGTTTCCATTGAAAAAAGAGGATCAGAAGCCAAACTTCAGAGGGGTAAGAGGAGAAGAGAAGAGAACAGCAAGTGAAGGCTCTAGTAAAGATAGCCTTCTTCAAGACTTTGAAGAAAATGAGATGAGATCTATAGCATGAGTGATAGAGGTAGATAATTTAGAACTAAAAGAAAACAGATCATTCTAGTTCAACCAATTCACTTTAAAAAGGTGAAACTGAGGCCCAGAGAATTGAAATAAACACTACGTAAGTAGTGACTCCAAGAACCAGGATTCCATTCTAGATTGAATTCAAATCCAGTCTTTTTGCCATTCATGTAGATAGAGCTAGCATCCTTTTTTCCAACATCAGCTGGTTGAGAATCTCAGCAAAACAAAGTTATCAGTCTCAATCATCAGTTTTTTTCTTTTAATTAGTGAAATCTTGTACCAAAAGCTCTGAGTAGAAGAATGACAGAGCAATTCTTTACCCAAGGATATGCATTCTATTAAGTATTTTCCTTGGATTTAGAAAGTATTTTATGAACCCAAGACCAGAAAGGTGTTTGTTTTCTTTCAGTTCTTGTTATTTGTAGTAATGTGTGTCTTGGAAATACACTACTACTCTGTTACCATAGGAAATCTTCCCTGAGGAATCCAAAGAAGACATTAATAATAATAGCATACCTTCAGATAACAACTTCCAGTTATGTGTCCTCACAATGACCCTGTGAAGTAGGTAGTCCATTCATCATCCCTGTTTTATCAATAAGGAAACTGCATCAGAGAAATTAAGTGACTCACCCAAAGTTATATAGCTAACAAGTGGCAGAAATGAAACTTGGACCCAGTTTTTTTGATGAACAGGTCACTGTACTTTTCATTGTTCCACACTCTTCCTCCACCTTTATTTCTTATAACTTATTTGTCAAACAAGAAGGCAGCAGAAATTTTTATCATTGTGCCAAATTGATATTTCTAAAGCTCAAGTATGACATGTTACTCCCATGTTGAGGAAGTTTAAGTGGCTTCTTCTTGTTTCTAGGATAAAATACAGACCCCTTTGTTTGGCATTTAATTTTATTCACAGTCTGGCTTTCAGACTACCTGGACTTATACATTATTTCTCTTTGCATATTAAACATTCCAGCCAGATGGATCAGCCTGCTGTTCCCCATGTACAAATTTCATTTTCTATTTGTTGTTTCCCATATGCTTTTTGCATCTTTCATCTTTGTGCCCTTGCAAAAGCTGCCTATTCATAAGTGAAATATTCTCCTTTCCATTCCACTTCTAAGATTCCTAGGGTTCCCTCAAAACTTATTCCAAATGCAACCTCCTATGCTGACAATTTTTTGTGTATATTTATAAATGACTGTGTCCATGGTTTTCCAATCTACTCCCTTCTGTCGCCAACCTTCCCCCAAAAAAGTTTGTTTCTCTAAGGGGGTATACTGTTTCATTTTTGTCTTTGAATCTCTAGTGGCTGGCACAATGCCTTGCACATAGTAGGTACTAGTCAATATTTGTTGAATATGATCACTTAGAAGAAGGTTGCAGAATATCAAAGGATAACCTAAATAGTCCATAGAGACTCTAAAAGAAAGTCTTGCTTCTAGATAGAAAGCTATACTCATCAATATTGAGTCTTATCTTCTTATTTTCTGCAAATCAAATCACTACAGGATTGAGATATAGATATTTAGATATAGGTATCAATATGTTAATCCTATATATACAAATTTGAGGTGGCTAAAATATTTCCAAAAGAATTCTCATTCTCTAGCTCTAGCTCTGTCTCTGTCTCTCTCTCTGTGTCTCTGTCTCTGTCTGTCTCTCTCTCTCTCTGTCTCTCTTATTCTCTCTCTGTCTCTGTTTCAGTCTCTCCCTGTCTCTGTCTCTGTCTCTCTGTCTCTGTCTCTCTCTCTCTCTCTGCTTCAGTCTCTCCCTGTCTCTTTCTCTCTGTAGTCTTTTTTCTGTCTCTGTCTTTCTCTGTGTATCTCTGTCTCTGTCTCTGTCTCTCTGTCTCTCTCTCTCTATGTCTGTCTCTCAGTCTCTCCCTGTCTCTATCTCTCTGTCTCTGTCTCTCTCTTTCTCTCTATGTCTGTCTCTCTTTCAGTCTCTCCCTGTCTCTATCTCTCTGTAGTCTCTTTTTTCTGTCTCTTTCTCTGTGTATCTCTGTCTCTATCTCTCTGTCTCTGTCTCTGTCTTTGTCTCTGTCTCTCTCTCTCTGTCTCTCTCTCTCTCTCTGTCTCTCTGTTTCCATCTCTCCCTGTCTCTATCTCTCTATAGTCTCTCTTTTTCTGTCTGTTTTTCTCTGTGTGGGTATCTCTCTCTCTCTCTCTGTGTCTCTCTTTGCCTCTCTCTCCATTTTCCTCTCTCTTTGACTGTCTTTCTACTTGCCTCTCTCTTTAACCAAAAGACAAAAGAGAAAAATCCATCCAAGCAGCTCTGTAAAAAAGGAAATAAATGAAGTGCTAAAAAAATACCAAGAGTTAAGGCCTTAACAAATATCATAAATCAGAGCTCTGGCAGCCTGGATGTGCCTCTAGCTGGGGGTCTGTCAGGCCTCATAAGCTAAATAGGGCTGGACTGGATCAACATTTCATTGGAAGACCTCTAGAGAGCCCCCACATTACTTAGGAAGCCTTGCCATGGATTCGCAATGGTTGGCACTTTTTCCTTTAGATTCCTAGATTGTTAAAGCTGGAACAAAGAGGAGGAACCATCCAATAAAAATCCCTCACTTTATGGAGGAGGAAACTAAGTACTAGAGAGGGAAAGGAAGATAGGCTCCTATCCTGAACCCCAATTCAAATCCTGCTTCTGGTATTTGCTTGCAGTATAACCCTGCAAAGTCACAATCCTTTTGAGTATCAGTTTCCTTTTGTAAAAAAAATGAGGAAAGTAATATCAGTAAGTGGTCAGGTAAGTGGAGCAGTGAATAAAGTGCCAGGCTTGGGATCAGGAAGACTTATCTTCATGAGATCAAATCCAGTCTAAGACACTTCCTACCTGTATGTCTCTGGGCAGGCCACTTAACCCTACTTGCCTCAGTTTCCTCATCTGCAAAATGAGCTGGAGAAGGAAATAGCAAGTTATTCTAATATCTTTGCCAAGAAAATCCCAAATGGAGTCATAGAGAATCAGACACTCTTGGAAAATGACTAAACAACATCTGCAGTGCCTTGCCCCAAGAGGGTTTTTCTGAGATTCAATGTGAATGTACTGAAAAGTACTTTGCGACTTTAAAGTGCCATTTAAATGAAAATTATTTTAAAATAAATTTTATTGATACATTTTATTTCTAACATTATCTTATGAATCCCAAGTATCCTTCCCCCTTCCCATCCCACAGAACCATCAAATGTAATAAAGAATATTTTAAGGGGGAAAAATTCAGTACAACTGATTATCTATTAATACAATGATAATGTCTGAAATGTGGAACACCTGTGGACCTACGATGAGAGGATGGTTGGGGAGATTGCTTCAATATTTCTTCATTTGAGTCCTGTAAAGTCTTTATATATATATATATATACACACACATATATATATATATATATATATATATATATAAAATTTACATTTACTTCGGATTGGGGGGAATATGTACTTATTCTTTTCATTTATATTCTTGTAGTTACTATGTATATTATTTTCTTGGCTTTGCTTACTTTCCTCTGTGTCAGTTCATAGGGTTCTCTGTATTAATCACATACTTATTAAATCACATGTATTTCTCACAGCAGAATAATATCCCATTACATCCATGTATATGTATCACAATTTATTTAGCCTTTCCCCAGTTGATGGGCATTTACTTTGTTACTAATCATGTTTTTCCCAAGGCAATTGGAGTTAAGTGACTTGTCCAGGGTCACACATCTGTAAGTGTTAAATACCTAAGGTCTCATTTGAACTCAGGTCCTCCTGACTGCAGGACCAGTACTCTGTATTTGTGCATCTAGCTTTCCCTTTGTCATCAATTCTTAGATATCACAAAAAGTGCCACTATACTTTGAAACGTGGAGAATTTCTATTTATTGATGGCTTTCTTAAGGTATAAACCTGGTAATGGAGTCTCTGTTTCTGAGAGTTTGGATATTTTATTTATTTTATTTGCAGAATTCCAAATTATTTTATATTCATATTATAACTTCATTAATCATACTTTAGTGAGCCAATCATACCACAATCCTATCCACATTGATTATTGCCATTTTTGATCATTTTTGACAATTTTCAGGGTACAAGGTTGTTTTGATTATTAGATTTGATTATTAGAAAAATTGGATACAAAGATTATTTTCCCATTTGCCAATTTCCTTATTATCTTATACATATTAGTTTTGTCTGTGCAGAAGTTTTTCAGTTTTGTCATCAAAGCCATCTATTATATCTTTTTGCAATTGTCTCTATCTCTTGCTTGGTAGACTTTTCAAATGCCAAGAACTCCCAAGCCACACAAAACACAATCTCCTTTCACAGACCCTATATATTCATCATAGCAACATTTATGAATGGAACCCCTTTCCACCACTAAAGCAAGGCCTCCTTCTTTTTGCTCTTTTTCCTCCCAGGGTAAGTCACCCTAGGCTGCATCCTTAGTTCCATTGCTCTTTGGAGCACATTATTCTCTTCCTTCCTAGATTTTCTAGTGGGTGTAGAACAATCATTTTTCAAATTTATTTTCTTTTGCATTTGAATATCTTTTTCCATGTTTGCAGAACTTGTTGTTCTGAATGGAATTGTTAGATTTAACCATTATGTGCTTTATTGTATGTGTTTTTCCCCTTGAGGCAATCTTTGAATTCTTTTAGTTAATATTTCATTTCCTTTATTTAGAAGTTCTGGGAAGTCCTTTTCTACTATTTTCTGTTCTATAATGATAAAAATTTAGTTTTTCTTTCATTTTGGGCAGTAAAATAGGGAGGGTTTATGTTCTTCTGAGAGATCTATAATACTTTGGCATCCTGTCCTCAAAAACAGTATGTTTTGCTTGCATGGTGATTATATTTTCTTTGAAAGTCTTATTTTTATGTATTATGGTTCCATAACCTCCTCATTCCATGGGATCCCCTATTTCATCAAGGGATCATTTCCCTTTGTTTTATGGTATCTATTCATAGATATCCAAATTTAGTTACTAGATCTGGAGGCCATTTTTCTTTCTATTATTTTCTATTTATGTTTGAAGTCTTTGAGTTTTCTTCTTCCTGAGATCATTGGTGATTTCAGGTATTTTTCCCCTTATTGGCTTTCCGATTATCTGTATCTCAGAGTGACTCAGCCTCTTCTCTGCTGGGCAATTCATGGTTTGTCATTTGAAGTCTCAAGTGACTTTTGGATGCAGAATTGGCCCCTGATGGAAGCTGTGCTCTTTCCTTCAGGTTTAGTGGAGTGGAGAATAGAAAGAACGCCTATTTCTCAATCTTGTTGCTTACAAAAACTATAATATGTATACATATATTCGATTTGTCAAGGATTTTAACATAATTAACATGTAGTGCATATTCTGCCATCTAGGGGAGGAGTGGGGAGTGGGGGGGACATTTGTAACAGAAAGCTTTGTAAGGGTTAATGTTGAAGAATTACCCATACATATGTTTTGCAAATAAATAAATAAATAAAACAAAAACTATAACTATATTTAAGTTGCATAGCTAGTGACACAGATCTGGGCTCCTGATACCTACCTACTCCAGTGCTCACTCTACTACCCCCCACTACTTTTAATTAAACAACAAATTGCCAGCCAGATCTTTGAGGTCTTCTAACTGCAGTGGATAATTCATATATTTCATGAGGATAGGTAGATGGATCTCCACTGAATAGGAATGGTGTCTTGGTGCCTTTAAATCATCTACTCCGAGCTTTCGGGGGAGGTCAGGAGTACTGATTCTTCAGACAATATTGGAAAGAGAATGATACTAGGACTGGATAGGGGCCATCACCCTCCCCTCCAAATAGCAAGTCTTCTTGGGGAATGCTTCTGATAGGATAGGGCATAGTCACCTGTTTCTAGTTCCTATGAGTCATACGGTATTTGATGACATTATTGACTCCTTAATCTGGCGACTCTCCTTAATCATACTGATAAAGCTCATCCCATCTCACCACACACACACACACACACACACACACACACACACACACACACACAAAATTAAAAAAAAAACCAAAAACTACTTTTAGAGAAATGAGGCAAGTCCAAAATGATATTGCACTGTCCAAGTAAATATGTCAGAGCTGCCAAGTCTGTCTGTTTAAAAACTTGAGCAGTCTCAGAGGGCTGTAATTGAGTAGCTGAGTGTTTAGGTTTTCTGCTGATTAAATAGGGGCCTCAAAGCCTTGGAGCAAATCAAGTTATTTGAGGACTAAACTCCTTCCCAGCCCCCACTCTTACTCCTTGCTCTGAGTCCCATCCAGGAGGCTCAAAGGAGAGACAGATATAGCACCAAAAATCGTATTTGTAGTAGAATCAAACTTCCAAGACCATATCTAAGATACAGACGTTGATGTGGCCCTTGAGATCACCTAGTTTGGCTCCCTTATTTTACAGAAAAAGAGACATAGACTCTGAGAGGAAAAGTGATTTGTCCAAAGTCACAGAATGATGAGGTATCAAGAGGAGATCACAGTTTAATCATCTAGGTGCCATGGTGGATAGTGTAGTCAAGGAAGATGTGAGTTCAAATCAGGCTTCAGACACTACCTGTGCAACTCTACCTGTGCAACTTAATCTCAATCTGCTTTGGTTTACTCAATTGTGAAATGGAGATAACACCTACAATTGTAAGGTTTTTTGTGAAAATCAAATTACTATATTTGTAAAGTGCTAAGTACAGCATCTTATATATAATGGGTGATTTAATATTGCTTGTTTTCTTCTCTCCCAAGCCCCTCCTTGGTTATTTGAAAATTAAAACACCAGACTGTTAGTCATAGTCTAAGGCCCACACATTTGTGTGTGTCACAAGTAAAGCTATGATTTAAACTTCAGATTTCCTTGTCTATTAAATGGATATTATTCTTATAGCACTCTAGGATTCCCCTCACCTGTGGAACGTCAGGAAGAAAAAAAAATCACCTCACAGATTTGAAGCACTTAATAAGTCAGTATTCACTCAGAACCAAACCTAACGAACAAGTAAAGGACTTATGTTCACCAACCAGAGAGAGGGCACTTAGTTAAATATAAAAAAAGTATTTAGTCCCAGTCTTTAAGTCAGGAGGACCTGAGTTCAAATCTAGCCTCAGACACTTAACAGGACAAGTCACTTCACCCCAACTGCCTCAGAAAAAAAATATTTAATCTAATAGCATGGCCAATATATAAAAAAGAGCCTCTGTGCATTCATAGAATAAACTTACAACATAAGGTTCTTAAAGATATAATATACATGAGAATAGAAGAGAATGATATAATAGATAATATAAAATAATATAATACATGTAATATACATGACAAATGCTAACATATGATATCATACTAATACAAGGTAGTCATATGGGGGCATTGTAGCCAGGGCAGAAGCATAGAAATGTGTATAGTCAGAGTATAAATATGAGAAGTATATGTGTGGTAGGTGAAAGAAGCCTAATTTGGGGACTCTTCTCTAAATAAATAACCTCTAGGAATTGTACAGAAGCGGAGCAGTGAATCCCACTTCAATCTTTTGATTCTCTTATATTGGCGTGAAAATAAAGTTGGGTTAACCAGGAAGAACCTACATTCTTGCATTTATATAACTGTTCCAGCAAGAAAAATGTCCCTTTCTCTCTATATAATACTTGCATTCCTATCTCAAAGGATTATTATGAGAGAAATGTTTTGTAAACCATGAAATCAAATGTATATATGTAACATGTATGAAACATATATGTATATAATCACAAAGGGTTACCACTGACCAGTTACCTATTTCTATTGCATTGTAGGAATTAAGTTGTGTCAGTATAATATTTAATCCCAGCAATTATTTTTTTCCGGTTTTCCCCCATACCTAAAATATTATATCCTTCCTTTATTCTAGCTATTCAGCTCTCTGGTTTCCTTCAAGTTCCAACTAAAATTCCTCCCTCTATTGGAAGTGTTCTTTCCTTTGTTAATTATTTCCTATTTTTTCTTGTAAATAGTTTGTTTTTATATATTAGTTTGTATGTTACTTCTCCCACTAGATTGCATGTTCCTTGAGAACAAGACTGTCTTTTGTATTTTTTTTTTGTATCCCTACTATTTGGCATAGTTCCTGGCACATAGTAGTTACTTAATAAATGTTTATTGATATATTGATTAAGTTATATGTTTCATCTAACACCAGAGGACCCTCCAATCATAGTGCTAAGTTCTCTATGGCTCTCAAAAAGCTGACTACCTCTCTCCTCTCACCTTAAAGGTTTATTTTGAATTTACCCTTTCATTCTCTTGGCTCACCACATTATCTCTCCCACTGTGGGTAGGGAAAACCCTTCACTCCTCATCTAAGCCCAGCTATGTTTCAATTGAAGTCACAGGCAAAATATACTGTAAGTCTTTAATCATATTTGAAAAGTGTTATACCAAATACTTTAAAGCAACTAAGATGGGCTGGAAGCCCATGAATCTTTCCCAAACCAAAAAGCCAAAACCCCCTTTTTATACAGGCAAGCCAAAACCCCCAAGAACTTAGGTCCCTGCTTCTACTCATTCTCATCGTTGGCTTCAAACCTGGTCCTTTCTTCCTGCTGGCAAAGCCTTCTGAAGGGTTAGTGTCCAGATGGTAGAGATCTTTTAACGATTTGTGGTCCCTTTCCTGAAATGTTTTCTCAATGGTAGAAGGGGTGACATGGCTTGAATAGGCATGGTAGTATCAAGATTCCTAGAATGGCAATATTTCATCCAGAAAACCTCCTCTCCATCTTTGTTCTTGGCATAATAAATACAAAAACTTATAAGTATTTATTATATTGTCTTTCTGCCCTCTTTCAAATCACCAAGTAGAGGAGTTCAAGTTTCCATAAAGCAAAACAAAAAAAAATTCTCAGTTTTATCCAAAATGCCAGAGAAGAGCCTAGAAGGACTACTGCTCAGTTTCTCCCCTCACCTGGACCTTAGTTCCTACATTAAATGCAAATTTTTCTTCATTGCCTCTGCTCTGATGTCTTGTGGGTAGGGCAGTAGACAAGGTCTCTGCTCAAGGCATACCTATAAAATGAGTTACATGTTCTATTTTTCCAGATAGAATGATCACAATCAGTTCAAACCTGCTCACATAATGTCAGAATATGAAAGTTGGAAAGGATTTTTAAGGTTATCAAATTTAGTACATGTAAAAATGGAAGAATTTTCATTATAGCATACACAAGGAATAATCCTTCTTCTATATTTCTTTTGGGAGTTCACCATCCTTTGACACAATCAATTCCACTTTTGGATAGCTCTAATTGCTAGGAAATTGTTGTTTTATTTTACTCCTCCCCATGAAAGTCCTCTAAATATTTGAACACAACCACTATGTCCTGAGTCTTCTCCTTTTACAAGCTAACTATCCCTACTTCCTCCAATAAAGAACCTTGAGACTTTTCATTTTCCTATTTCTTTATCACTCTCCAGATTATCAATGTTCTAACCTGTGGTGCTCAGAACTTCCTTCAGATGAGGCTTGATAAGGTAGGCTACCATGGGACCATAATTTTTATATTCTTAGAAAAGCCCAAAATCAAGTTTTCTTTTTCAACTGATACATCACACTATTGACTCATTGAGTTTATGCTTCACTAAAGCAAAAGTTTCAAACTTATAGTCTGCAGTTTACTACCAAGTGAACCAGATTAAAATGTAATTGAGAAATATTTAATAAAATCAATACAAGATGGACAGTGTTTATTTTTGAAGAGATCTATTTCTTTTTGAGTTCAATACCAGTTTGTTAAAGCCTCCCAAATCCTTTTCAGAACTACTGTTGCCTAAGTATGGCTCTTCCACTCTGACTTTATGCTCATGAAGTTAGTCTTCTGTAACAAAGTCAGAATGATAGATTTTTCTCTATTTAATTTCATATTTTTAGATTCAACCCACTCCTCTGGGGCAGCTATGTGGCACAGTGGATAGAGCACTGGATCTAGAATCAGGGAGACCAGTTCAAATCTGACCTCAGATATATATTAGTTGTTTGACCTTGGAAAAATCATTTATCCACTGTCTGCCTTAGTTTCCTCACCTGTGAAATGGAGCTAATAATACCAACTACCTCACAAGGTTGTTGTGAAGATGAAATGAGATAATATTTGTAAAGCTCTTCACACTGTGCATGCCAAACTACAGTGCTATATAAAATCTCATTTCCTTCCTTTTCCTCCCATCAGCTGGTCAAGACACTTTGGGATCCTGTTTCAGTGATCCAGTGTGGCCTCTACCTCCAAGCTTGGTATCATCTACAAATTTGGTGAGCATATAATCTATACTTTAATCCAATTTGCAATGGTAAAGTAGTCAAAAAAAAAGTTCAGTCACAAATCCCAGAGATATATCCTACATTGTGACATGGAGCAACTGCATATGGCTAAACAGTTCTGAATCCATATGGTTGTCTTTATGTCTAATCTTCATCTCTCCATCTCTCCACAAGAACAGTATAAAAAAATCTTATCAGGAGCTTCACTAAAATATTGGTAAACTATATCCAGAGTGTTCTCCTTGTCTACTAGTCCAGTAATGCTGTCAAAAAAGGAAATGAAACTCATCTGTTATGACCATTCTTGGTGAAGCCATGGTGGCTCTTTATAATTAATCACAGCTTCTTTTTCCAAAGATTCATGAATCATTTCTTTAATAAAACATAGAATTTTTCTAGAGATTGAAGTCAAATTCACTAGTGCATAAATCCAGACTCTTCCCTTTTTTTAAATCAAGAAAAAAATCAACTTTTTTTCCAATAGAACCTCTCCTATTTTCCAAAATCCTTCAGCTAATCATTGATAGTGACTCAGGAATAACCTCTGACAGTTTGTTCAGGGCCTAAACTAGTGTTTCAATGAAGTTAATGGTATGACCTCATCAAACATCTCTGGGTGTTCTTTTGTTTCCTTACTTATCTTGAGTATCAACTTCCTGTAAGTCATTTTTTTTTAAATTTCCATTTCATTTTCCTTTTGAAAGAAAAACAGAAACAAAGTAAGAATTGAGTTTTTTCTCTGTTGTCAGTTCTCATGGATCTGTCCATCCTAAGCTAAGATTTATTTTATTTTTGTTCCTCTTCCCAATATACCTAAGAATATTTTTATTATCCTAAATTTCCAGCTCACTTTGATACTCTTTTTTTCAGGGCTGTGTCACACTCTGATCTCCATTGTCAGTAGCTTGGTTTCATTTCCATTTGCCATAAACTTATTTTCAAAAAAATATTACATTCTTCCTTTCCCCAGAGAATGGAGCAACTCAAACAGAGGTTACCAGATTACCAGAGGAGGTACATTTTCCTACAAATTGTTGCCACTAGATATTAGTTGGAAATTGGCAGACCAATTGGGCTATCAATGACAAATATTGGTCAACAATCCTCTACCTGGATACTCCTTCTGAACCATTCCAAGTTAAGCTGGGTTTTCAGTAGGTATTAAATTATACGTGATTCCAAGTTCTTATCTGTAAAAAAAAAAAAAAAGAAAAGAAAAAAAGAAAATAAAAGACGATGGGAGAGAGGGAAGAGAAAGAGAGAAGACGAATCCAGGGTCCTTGTTCCACCTAAGCTAGGCTATATTCACCTTTGTGTCCAAAGTCATGAGAGTAAAGAGGGTTTTGAATGACTTTCTACCCCTTCCTCCTTCTCCTCCTTCTATTTAATCCATTTCAGATCTAAGTTATACATCAATATCATGGGCTCAAGCCAGGCTAGATGGAACGGATCATTGGGTGGGGGATAGAACACCATTCTCCATGGCTTTATATGGGTAATTGAGAACTTGTGCCTTTTTCTGGCATGCTCAGAATTTAATTATTTATAGCCCCAGAGGGAATGAACTAACCAGATACAGTGGACATAACATTAAAAGCACTTTGTGAATCAATCATCTATTTATAGTGTGGTTTACCCACATACCAGGAAAAATTCTTAACATTTTTTTTCTAGGTCAGTGTGAAAATCTTGGCGATCTTTGGTATTCACCAAAATACTTTGAACTGTAAGTTAATGAACTCTTCTGTTTGAACAGAAATGTGAGTAAAGTACATTTTCTTATTTCCTTATTTACTGTCATACAGATTCAATTTTCCTGAATCTCCTAAGAGATTAAAACAATTCTTGTTCCAGTGGTTAAAATAAATACAAGTTCTCTTTTAAAAACATAGTGTAGCTATTTTTTTTAATTGTGATTCTACACATGCATAAGAAAATTTTTAATTACCCTCCTTTTTTCATTGGTGGAGACTGAACAAAAAGAAATTGGGCCAAGGGCTGAAGGTAGGGAAGAAGAAAATTGGCTACTAAGGAAATCAGAGAACAAGACTTTTCAAGAAAAGACATGCCCTTTAGTATGGGAGAATGGTAAGAGACAAAGGACTTGACAGAAAGTTAAGTGGATCCTGGTAATTTCTATACTCCTCTATATCTTATATGATAAAAATTGCCTAAGCCACTAATATTTTAAATCCAAAAATATTATCTTCTTCTGTGAAATTTCTCTATTAGCTTACTTTTTACTTCCTTGTGGCTCCTATACCATGTTCTCTCATCTTGAAACTTCTCTAAGCATCTGAAGCCTCCTTAATCTGGAATATCCAACTGCTCTGATTGCCTTCTTAACCTGAAACATCCCTATGTAAGATCCATTTCCTCCCACTAGTCATTGCCTATCTCCTCCTTCCAGGGGAGAAGTGTGGTTCTTCATTCCCCTCTTGGTTCTGTTCCAACCTTCTGGCAATTCAAAACTATGTCTCTGTATCAAGTATCTTTTTTTTCTTATCCCTGACTGCCATCTTGCAGATCCCTTTGTGTATTGTCTTTCCCCCTTAAAATGTAAACTCTTTGGGGACAGGGACTATTTGTAAATCTCCAGCATTTAGCACAGTGTCTGGCACATAGTAAATGCTTAATAAATGCTTATCTCCTTCCTTTTCCTTCCCATTAGTCCTCCATTGTAGGGGAGGGATTGATAGGGGAAGAGAGAGAGAAGGAGACAGACAGACAGACAGACATACACAGAAGACACATTCATAGAAACACAGAAATAGAGACAAGGAGTCAGAGAGAGACAGAGAGACAGAGGTGGGAGGGGAGGGATGGAGGAAGAAGGAAAGGAAAAAAGAGAGAGAAAGACTGGAATATTTAGGAATTAGAACTGTGTGCCCAAAAGTTTTAGTGCACCTTCAAGCTACTAAATTTAAAGAGTTTTGGAACACTATATAAACTTGTTAGTAAGAGTTTACAAAAGATGATAGTGGAAGATTATGAACAGTACCACCTCATAAAACATTGAAAACAGTGGAGGGAAAAATATTGGCAAGAGATTTAATTAAATAAAATCATCCAAAAGGCACATTATCCTCTTCTACGTACTATTGACCTGCTTGTTGCTTCTCAAATATGATTTTCCATCTCCCATCTGCCCCATCTCCTTGACTTTGCACTGTGTATCTCATGATTGCAATGTGCTTCCTTCTCAAGTCCATCTCTCTGAATCCCTGGTTGATTTCAGGATACACCTTCAGCATCAACTTCTACATGAAGTCATTGTGTCCCTCAACCCCCATTCCTCTACTCCCATTGCATTCACTTCCCAAACTACCTTATGTTCATATTGTATATAGTGAGTATATATATATATATATATATATCTGCTGATATATATTCATATGGTTTCTTTCCCCTCTCCCTTTAGAATGTAAGCTATTTGAAAAGAGAGACTATTACACTTTAATCATTCTATCTCCAGTGCATATGATACAATACCTAAAGCATAATAATAAATATTTGTTAATTAACTGGTTTTTAGAAGGAGAAAAACAAATAGATGAAAAATATAAAAGATCTATGAAGGATATTGTAACAAAAGTCAGTGGCATTGGGGCCACCAAATTTGGACTCTGATTTATGCTTAGCATACAAGGACATAGGAACACTCCCAAAGAAAATGAAGATGGGAAAATTACCTGAACTAAATTAAGGAGTTCTGTACTGCCACTAACACAATTTTGAAAGCATCAAGGGATGGATTCCTAAAGTATATGAAAGGATAAAAAGCACCATAGTCTATTCAAAAAAAATTCTACACATCATACTTAGAAAAACTAAAAAAGATAAGTACATCAGAAAGAATATTACTTGAATTATGCTCATTTTTCCATGACATCAAAATTTTAAAGAAAATAATCTATAGGAACATAGAAAGAATCTTGACAAAGATAAGATAAAGAAACAGGCAGGTTTATTCAAATGATATTTTATGGCAAATTACATTTACTATCACATAATTGACTGAAAGGCAGAGAAAATACAAGTTCCCATTGTATTTACCATCTGTTGGCTATAAAAAAGATTTTGGCTCAGAAAGCAAAATGTCTAAAAGGCTCTCCTCCAGCAAGTATATATTTGTCAAAATTGTACATGATTATTTGAAAGTCATAACAGCAGAAAACCTATCTCATAACTTAATTATTATTAACATCAAGTGAGGCATAAACCAGAAAGATACAGAGCCATGATAGATATTTGCCACTAAGATGGAAAATGTCCAGCACGGAGTCCAAAACAAAGAGAGGTTCTCTATAAATCAGGGACTCCTAACCTTTTTTGTGTTATCAGCTTCTTTGGCAGTCTGGTGAAGCCTTTGGACCCCATCTCAGAAAAAATATTTTAAAATGCACAAAATAAAACTTCAAATTACAAAACAAACCAATCATATGGAAAAAAAGATTATTTTTCCCATTAAAGTACATGAATCCCCTGAATTTATTCATGGATCCCTTCGGGTTAAGAAATCCTGCTAGAAATTATGGCATCCCTCATATGCTCCTGTTTGTGGATGATACTGGCGATTGCATCAAGGCCCAGTTGATAGCACAATCTCCTAAAAGAAGTATTTATCACTTAAAAGAATGTGACTTAATTATCCAAAAAGTAAAAGCTAAGGACTTGAAGAATTTACCTTTGGTCTAAACAATGATATGGAATCAAATGAAAAATCCATCCAGTTGGTCTATCAATACACTCATCTTGGACATGTACTATACAAGAATGATCTAGGTCCAGAAGTGTACAGGAAGGGAAAAGTTTACTGGATTACCTCTGGGACAATCCACAAACCTTTTGATGATCTCAAGCCTTTCCATGAGACTAAGTCTCCATGTTTTTAACAACATATTCATTCTCTGATACTATATGGTTGTGACTCATAGAACAACATAGTCCCTGAAGAATGAACATTCAGAGTCATCCAAAGGACAAATGGAGAGGTACAAAATGGATGTGAGTAGCATTCACCATATAACTGATGAAATAGCTCAGGAGAAGCAGGATAAAGGATGCTCTCAGGAAGGACTTAAAGAGAAAGTGCACTACTCCTGTGTCCAAAATGAAAAGACAACAAACAGTCCCTGTGCTCTATTTGGGTCTATACAATGTGAAGATGATGGAAAAGCACCTGCATCCTTGGATGGAATGCCCAGATGGATGACAGCCTAGGTCATTGCAATGGCAATACAAGACTCCTTAGTCTCTCTAGTTTTACAGATGAGGAAACTGAGGCTCAAAGAGGCTAAGGGCATTTGCCTAAGGGCAGCTATCTAGTAGAATGAGAATCAAACAGCCCTTTTGAATTTTTTATCTGGTTCTCTTTGTATAATACTATGATGCCTCAGGACGAAAGCAGGTTATACACATTCTGATGCCTTTTTATAGGTCAGGGATGAGAAAGTTGAGTCATTTTTAGTCATGCCTGAATCTTCATGGGATTTTCTTGGTAAAATAATGTAACTATTTCACCATTTCCTTCTCTAGACCTGATGATGGTGGTGTTTTTGTTTTGTTTTGTGTAAGACCATGTCTCACTGAAGTTGTAAGTAGTTAGATGGCACAGTAAATAAAGTACCAGGCGTGAAATCAGGAAGATTCATTTTTCTGAGTTCAAATCTAATCACAGATACTCACTAGCTGTGTGACCTTAGACCTTGTTTGCCTTAGTTTCTTACCGGTAAAATGAGCAGGAGAATGAAATGCAAAACACTCCAGTATCTTTGCCAAGAAAAACCCAATTGGGTCAGAAAGAGTCAGACATGATGGAATACAACTAAACAAAACATCAAAGTGAGAAAGCTAAAGTCAATCTCTTTACCACCTTTGACCAAAACCTAGCTCATATTGCTAAAAAAATTCCCCAACAATTTACAATACTAACAGCTGACATGCATATAATGCTTTGAGATTTGCAAAGCATTTTAAATATCTATCTTATTTGATACTTACTATCCTCTGCTGATAGTGGAAGATAAGAGGGCCTGGCCTGCAATGACCTATCAGGTCATGAAGAGCTGGCATGATATCGTATCAATAATAGTTCAATAAGATAAATTGACACAGAGCAGATTGTAGTTAATCTCTAATTTAGACTTCCTCCAGGCTGAGAATTTAAGTGACTCATCTAAGATCCCAGAGCTTGTCAGCATCAAAGGCAGAGGAGGAAACCAGGTCTTCCTAACTCTAAATTCTATATTTGACCCAAGCTACTCTCTGTAAGGTGGCTTTTTTATTCCCTTATATTGGACCTATATGCAACTTAGGTAGCTTAGGAAACTTCACATCCCAATGCAGATGGGCACCTGCCTTGTAACTTAAAGTCTTGATTGCCTAAAATACTAAGAGATTTAAAGACTAACCCCAGATCACAGAACTAATATGTCAGAGATAGAACGTTGTGGAGGGCCCTCAATCCATTACACCATATTACCTCTCAGTATGCATAACAATTTATAGGAATATTTTATATATAATGAAACTGTCTCAGAATTTCTAAGGTTCTAAAGTTGGAAAGGTTTATAATTGGGATTTTAATTCTAGGACTCCTTTGATTCCATGTCCAACATTGTTCCTACTATCGTACTGACTCTCAGTGTGTTCATAGAGATCCAGGAAGTTATGGGAAAGAAACCCTTTCAAAATTCACTTAATTTCTTTTTAAATCAAAGCCTACTCAGGGAAAAGAAATCTCCTAGAATAAAGAAGTTCCCCAAGCACCCTCATGGGAACATGAAACATTAGAACACAACCAAAATTTAAAAACAAATCAAAACAAAAACAAAACAAAACAAAACAAAACAAAACAAACAAAAAAAAAAAACTGGCTCAGAACAGGCCAAAGGGAGAGGGGGAAGGGAGGAAAAGATGATTCACAAATAACACAATACAAATTAGGAAAGTCAAATACAAACTTAAAACAAAAAGAGCTACGAGCAAATACACAAAATAAATGCCTTGTTCTGTTAGAGAAGAGGGGAAAAAAGCATCAAGGAAGGTCCTTGCCAACAAACCCAGAAAATAATAGCTCTCATTTCTCTTTCTTTGAGACTTACAAAACTCTTTGCTTACCACAGCCCTTGGAGAGAAGCAGCTTTAGTATTATTAACTCCTTTTTTTCAGAAATCACAACTGAAGCTTAGAAAGATTATGTGTCTTACCCCTCTTCTAAGGAATATGAGAGTTGAGACTTGAGACGTAGACACTTCATTATGCCTAGATTCTTTTCAGGAAAACAGTTCTTGAATTTTTTAAAGTTCCATTTCTATGTGTTTTTTCTTCAAATGTTCTTGAGCATGATTCAGTAAAGAAAGCAATATTTTTAGAATCAGAGGACTTGATTTTGAATCTAGCCACTGACCAGTATGACTTTAAGCATCTTTAAGATTCAATTTCTTTAAATGTAAAATGATAACTTAGTTCCCTTCCAGGTCTCAGAAGAAAACTTGAGTTTAACCACTACCACCACCACTAAAAAAGTAAAAATAATATAGGTTAAAAAATTAACACAATGCACACATTTCAAATAATCTAGATGTAGGCATGGAGAATGAATCAAGCACTAGTGTTCCTCAAAACCTAGACAGTACTTTACACATAACTAAAATTCCCTATAGGCACAAAACCATAAGCCTGCCTCAAATTTATTCTTAGAACAAACATTTATTAAAAGCCTTTGGTAACCATAAGTATCCTGGATACTGGGAGTAGACATAAAGATTATAGAAGACATGGTCTCTGCCTTCATAGAACTTATAGCCCAGTAGCTGGATGATACAAACATTTACAACTATAATATACAACAGTAACTAGATATATGTTTAAGTATGGGGTAGCTGAAGGGGTTCTCAGATGTGTGATTTTATTAGTTTGGAGAACTCCTATTGTAGAAACAATACAGATCCAAGAAACCTGTAATTCGTAGTCTTAAAAACTTGTGGTAAAGAAAAGTAGTGATTTGCACATAAACATATAGGCAGTATTTGATAGTAGAGAAAATAGATAAAATAAATATTACTTCTGGAAAGAATAAATTCATCATTATCAAACAAGGATTGGATTCAGAATGTAAATGGCTTTCTGGAAAAGAGATTGTCTCTTTTTGTTCCATCAAGAAGAGAAATAGTACAAGCATGTTTGTTTTTCCCCCATATCCAAAACTTTAGTAAAAATCAAAAAGTAGAATCCTTGGAATGCTGGATGGAAAAATTAGTAGAATGAGAGTATGACTGCCAGGAAGCTTTGTGGATAACAGGATAATCTTTCAAAGCTTTCATGAATCTGTGATCTCATTGATAGGATTGCTGTTGTTGAATTATCCTTATGACTCCATTTGGGGTTTCTTAACAAAGAAAGAGCACTTTGCCATTTTTTTTCTCCAGATCATTTTACAAATGAGGAAACCAAGGCAAATAAGTCCAGAGTCACACTGCTCAAAACTGAGAACAGATTTGAACTCAGGAAAATAGTTTTTTTTTTATTATTCCATCTTCAGGGCTCTATCAACTGAGCTACCTAAAATCTCTCTCTAATGGTGTAGATCCCATCCGAAAAGAGTTCATTGATATATACTTCTTGATTATATGATGATCAATTCTGATGGCCATGGTTCTCTTCAACAAGGAGATTATTCAGATCAGTTCCAATGACCTTGTGATGAAGAGAGACAGCTACATCCAGAAAGAGGAGTGTGGGAACTGAGTGAGGTTCACAAAATAGCATTTTCACTCATTTTGTTGTTGTTTGCTTACATTTTATTTTCTTTCTCATTTTTCCTGTTCGATTTGATTTTTATTTGCAGTAAGATAATTGTATAAATATGTATGCATATATTGGATTCAGCATATATTTCTACCATGTTTAATATATATTGGATTACTTGCCATCTAGGGAAGGGAGTGAGGAAAGGAGAGGGATAATTGGAACACAAGGTTTTGCAAGAGTTAATGTTGAAAAAATATCAATCAAAAAATCATATATTTTGAAAAGAAAAAGGTTTAACTTAATATATATATATATATATGATACATATATATATGTATACATTTCTTGACTCATAAAGTTGGAATTGGAAGGGACCTTATAGGTCATTTGGTCCAGCCCCCTCATTTCACAGTTGAGGTAATGAAGCCCAGATAGTTCAATGATTTGCCCAAAATCACATAGGTAGAAAGGCAAATAGAGGATTTGAATCTTAAATTCAGCAGTCTTTCCAGTGCAGCATTCTGCCTTTTCATTCTTTGTGACTTTAATCTATATCCTTCTATAAGCCCCCACTAAGAGGACCATCCTGAATGGTGGATGCCTTCCTCTAGATCCCTTGAAATTGATAAGTATATTCATGGCACATTTAGGATATCTATAAATTGACCCTTACTCTCACACTATGACTGGTGAGCTTTCATTTTTCTAATTCCATATCTATCTGATGACATCTGTTACTTCTAAAAATTACTTGCTTTTAATATGTTATGGCTTACTCATACCCACCATTTATCTCCTCAATGCCATTAACCTTTGTGATTAACTTTGTAATTGAACTATTGTACCTGAACTTTAACTTTTCAGAAAGTGTAGTATTCCATAAGTTACAATCACAAAGCAACAATGAAAGAAGAATTTATACTAAAACTATGGGACCTTTGTTTCAAGGAAAAACTTGGAATCATTAAAACCATTATACAGTTTTTCAAAAGGAATTCAGACGAATATCCTCCCTTTTAATTATCAGCCCTGTTCATTCTTCATTTTGAGTACCTATCCAAGATAGACAAAGTAATAAAACATTAGGATAGATTATATATTTAATTATATATCATTATTTGAATATCCTCATCCATTTGATTTTTCTTGTATAGATATGCTAAACACTTTTCAGTGATTATAGAAGTTATTTAAGAGACCCTACTGTGTTCTGAAGCTTAATACAATTATCATAATAACAATTGGGAGCATCTGGAGAACTTTTTTTATTAATATGGAATTCTTCTTTAATCTGGACTCCACTGACAGCATCTGCAACATTGGCAAAGGCCCTTAGCAAGCGTGCTTTATGCCTCAATTGATATTAATAACCTCAGGGTCATCTTACTAAGTAAGCTTTTATACCACTTTGATTAGATCTCTGGAGAAATTGTATATGATTTTTGACATATGGATAGGAAATACCTAGTTGAAAGAAAATCTCTAACAGGGGTTTTGCTCTACCAGCCACTATAGTGATTGCCAAAGATAAGGAAGAATTATTTCATTCTTACATTGCTTCTTTCCCAGCCAATGAAAATGGTCTTTGGATTAGAAGAGACAGAATATAAAAATGGTAAATGGAATTTATATTTAACTAAAGCAAAAGATTGGCAAAAGTGAAGTATCTTAATTTTTTTAAGTGGAATAGAATAGACACTCTAGTTGATAAGCCAAGAAGCTTGATTTCTATTCATATAAAATTCTAGAGTTATTATCAAGGGAACAGTTTTTTTTTAACATTTAGAATATGAAGCCATGGTTGCAAATGCTGGCATGGTTTCATTAAAAACATGCAATGCCAAACAAACATCATATTCTTTTTTTTTCCATAGGTTTACTTCATTGGCTTTAAGCAGATTGGTTTATTGTATAGAATACTGGATTAAGGAAACTACAACCAAAATAAAATGAATATGGAATCATAAATAAGCTTCTCCATGTCCTAGAAAATACAATGAGACTTTAAATTAGAGATGAGTTGTCAATATTCCTCAATGAATGGGATTTCCATACCAAGAGTTCCTCATACTCATGAAATAATAGGTCCTGCCTCCTAACTCTGCAAAATATTCTTAGTTTAAAAAAAAGCTAGACTAGGAATTAAGGAGTATACTTAGAATTTAGCAATATATTTGACAAGTTATCTCATTCAAGTTTTGCTTATACAAAAGATGGATTGATATGGGGGAGAGGGAGAAAAGGAAATAAGCATTTTTATATCAACTATTATGTGCCAACTACTGTCCTAAGTGCTTT
Organism: Myrmecobius fasciatus; assembly: GCA_023553655.1. Lineage (NCBI taxonomy): Eukaryota > Metazoa > Chordata > Mammalia > Dasyuromorphia > Myrmecobiidae > Myrmecobius > Myrmecobius fasciatus. The sequence goes on along the minus strand of JAJPUD010004587.1, from coordinate 28,511 downwards.
CCAAAATTTTCCTCATTTTGTACTCACAACAACTCTGCAGAGTAGGTGCTATTATTATCTGCAGTTGAGGGAACTGAGGAAAATTGAAGTTAGATGACTTGCCCAGAATCACACAGCCAATAAGTACCTGACTTAGGATTTGGATTCAAGTCTTCCTGACTCCAAGCCCAGTGATCTATTTATTGCTCCATCTAGATGGATGTCATGATAATGATAATATAAAATAGGTTTGGAACTGATTAAATGATCAAACCTAATGTCAACTTGTATGGAATTTTCTTGTTTAATACCCCAAGAATCTATTCCTTCTGTATTGTTTGACTTTTTTTTTCATTCAATGATTTAGATAAAGGAAGATATGGCATATTTATCTGATTTTCAGATGTCATAAAGCTGGGATGGATAGCCAACCTATAAAGTCAAGATCCAAAAAAGGTCTTTACAAATTAGGACATTAGGCCAAATCTAATAAAATATAAGTTAACTGGTATAAAGTCTTATACTTGGCTTCAAAAATATACTTAATAAATATAAGACAGGGCATGTAACAGGAGAGGAACTCCTCTGAAATACATCTGCAGGTTTTGGTGGATCATAAATTTACTATTAATCAATAGTAGGGGTGGGATGAGATGGGGTGTAATGGTATAAATCTACAGTGGTATGGCTGGGACAGCTAGGTGGATAGAGTGTCAGATCTAGAGGAAGACCTGAGTTCAAATTTAACTTCAGACACTTAATTAGCTGTGTGATCCTAGGTAAATCATTTAACTCTGCTTGCCACAGTTTCCTCATCTGTAAAATGAGTTGGAGAAGGAAATGGCAAACCACTGCAGTATCTTTGCCAAGAAAAACTAAAAAAGGTCAACACAATTCAAGAAAAACTGTGAGATGACTGAACAAATGGTATGGTAGCCAGAAAAGCTATCTCATAGGCTATAGAAGAGAGTAGCAAGTGTCCAGCATTTGGGATGTGATTGTTGTACTTAGTCAGAACATATCTACAATGTTTATATTGAGTTTTGGAATCCACATTTTTGGAAGGATATTGATAAAATGAAGAATATCAAGTAGAGGTCAGCCAGGATGGTGAAGGGCCTAGATTCAATGTAAGAGTTGTTTGGGGGAAATAAGATTATTTATCTTAGAGAAGAGATTTGGAGCAGTGGAGGATGAGGGGTCTACAAATCATATATCAGTGTCATTGGTAGGAAGAGTTCACCATACCAATAAAGGCAACAGGAATTAATTTTTTAAAATAGTGTGTTAGGCAAGATCAAGGGTCCTTAATCTGGGGACTATAAAAGTTTTAAAAACACGTACTTTAATAATTACATTTCAATATAATTGGTTTACTTTGCATTTTATATATCTTATGTAAAAATGTATTTTATTTTATTAATTTTAAAGTATTATTCTAAGAAGCTTCATAGTCTTTACCAGATTGCCAAAGAAATATGCAACGCAAAAAAGTAACCTCTGGGCTTGATGAACCCCAAGTTGTCTTTCTATTCTAAATTTTTGACTCAGTACAAAATTACCTGCCATCTACTTCATATGTCTTCTATATATACTTGTTTATTTATGTGTTGTCTCACTTGATTATAGAGTATAAGCTCTTTGAGGACAGGGACTATCTTAATTGCTTGTAACTGTATTCCTATTACATCTTTAGCACTTTTCTCAGTTTCTGGTACTTAGTAAGATAATAAATGCTTATTGACTGAGTAACTCAAGAAACCTAAAGAATCCAGGAATAAAAGGAATAGTATGAAGGGCAATGTGAAATTTAGAGGGACATATATTTAGTATTTGAGATGACAATAACAATATGCAAAATTTAATTATTTCTATTGTCATTGCAAGATCAATTTTGAAGCCAATGAAAATAAAGGCAACCAGCATATCCACTCAGACACAGTAATGGCTCCCTCTCTACTGCCTAAGGTGAATTGATCAGATTAGAGGTTTGAAATACTTCTTTGTAATTCTTCAACTAGATATATGTCCATAAGTAAATCATTCAACATCTTTAAACTTCATTTTCCTCATTTGTAAAATGGGCAAGGATCAAATTAAACATTTGTACAGGGTGTCCTGAAAATCTTAGTTCATCTCTGAACATTAGCTTTGGTGGTTTAAATGTAAAAATAATGATAATAACTTGTGTGATGCTTCAAAGCTTGCGATGTGTATAATACAGAGTGTCCCAAAAGTCTTAGCAAAGATTGAAACACTAATTGAAGCTTAATAGCTTTTATAGCTTAAGGCTTCACTAAAATTTTGGGGACACAATAATTTTGTAAGCTTTAAAGTGTGACATAAATGTTGCGTCCTCCACTTCCTCCTTATTATTATTAATTATTCTATAAGACAAGACATGTCTTTCCACTGGACAAAATAAATTACTATAGTTGGGGAAAAAAAGTTATTTCCTTCTAATCATAACACTTCTTTGGGCAAAAGCTAGGCTAACATTGAGACCATTGCCAGCTCATAGACCCTTCCAGTTTGAAGACCTTTCAGAGCCAAGTCACACTAACTACAACAGGATGAGAAAAATGAGTGGAGGTTTTTCTTAATAAACAGTATTAAATTGTTAGAGGTTAGATTATCTCAGAAAAGGGGACTGGGTGGAGTTTCTAAGATTTGGAGAATTAGGGATGAAAGATCTGCTGGTGTCCTGGAGAAAGTACTAATCATACATGGAGTTAGGAAATCCAGGCTTGAGTTCAAGGTCAGATTCTTACTAGCTGTCTATAAGCAGGTCACCCACTTTCTTCTCTGTACTTCAGTTTCCATACCTATAAATTGGGGACCATAATATTTTTACTCACCAGAATTGTTGGGGAGGAAATGTTTTGAAGAATGTAAAAAAGTGCTACAGAAACATATTATTATTCATAATAAAGGTGGTCTGTTTTCTCACGGAACAGAAAAATAAATACCCAATACAAGCAGAGGATGACATTTTAATGAGCTCAATTTTTAAATTAGAGCAAAAGATTGCAGATAAGCTTCCACATTTCCTTCTATATTTGGAAACTGTAGCTCTGTTTTCTAATGGACCTCACTGAGTGGATGATGAATTAAGTCCTAAGTGATTTCCTAGTTCACACTGTCTGATAGCATGCCAATGTTTCCCAGTAAGTTATTTATTTGACTCCTTGGCACTATATACTAGAATGAAAATGTATTTCTCAGTATATAGCTCCCAAACTTTATGAAAACATTTCCTAATCAATTCCTTATGATCTGCCCATAGATTTTTTTTTCTAACTGGGTGTGGGTCATCTCCCCCAAGTCCAAGTATGAGGTAGCATCCCCTTATTTCAATCCAGCAGAACGGGACAGTAGGAAAGGTGCTGGTTGCGGATGGAGTCAGAGCAATACAGTTCACGTCCTAGCGTTACCATGCACCAGCTGCCTGAGAGTGGGCATGAAACCGCAAAAAATTGGATTGGATGGTCTCTAAAATCCCTTTCACTCTAAATATATGATTTTATGACTGGTGGAGACCAGGCTGGAAGACTAAAAATTTAGAGAAACAGGATTTTTTTTTCATGAATCTACGGATAAATGAGTCAGTAAGATCAATGTTTCCTATAAACGAGTAAGACAGACCGATGTTTCCTATACATACTAATTATGTTATCTCAGATAAGTCACTTATTATCCCTAACTGGGCAACTTTGTAATAGCTACAGAACAATTGCTCACCTAGAGGCAGCTACACGGTTAGAGCGTCAGCCCTGAAGTCAGACACTTAACACTTCCTGGCTGTGTGACGGTGGGCAAGTCACTTAACCCCAATTACCTCAGCAAAATAATTAAATAAATAAAATGAGAATGATAATTAGCGCATATCTCAAGATGTAATTTGAGGATCAAATGTGTAATGTAAAGTACTTTACAAACAATAAATAAAGCACTATTTAATATTAGTGATTATTTATTATTTTTATTATTAATCATCCCACAAGTATAGATATGTCTTCTTAGATACAGACAATATAATATATAATTTATATACACAACTGGTGCCATGATAGTTGAACATGAAAACATCTAGCTACAAACGTGGGCTACTCATAGGGAAACAGGTTTTTCCCAGAGGCTGAAAAAAAGGAACACTGTAATTGGGAACATTGCATGGGCGTGCGCAAGGAGCTTTCTGGGCTGGAAAGCATTAAGAAGTGAGTTTTACAGTACGTGAATTACCACTGTACAGTTTTTCTTTATGCTCCTTCCTGGTGGAAGAGACAGTTACAGCATTCTCCCTGGAGGCAACTCGCCAGTTAGAATCCTGCTGGTTAAAAGGAACCACCAAAGGAATGAGGGGCTTTCAGAGCACAATGTGGCGGGGAAATGACTTGCCCCTAAAAGCGCACCTCAGCCCCAAACCCCAGAGGGCAGTTCTGACTCCGAGCTTGTTCACTGGAACAGGACTGAGCTCCTGACACTTTAAAAGGGGAAGGGGTGGGAAAAGCAATGTCCAACGTGCTTGCTTCTGAATGGACTTAGGGCGCTTTCTCAAAAACAGGAAGCCTGTGAATTACGTTCTACTCCGGAGATGGCGGCGGCGCATGGCCACAGGGATTAGGGAAAGACATATGGAGCCTTTCTGCAGACAGGTGTCAGCCAGCCCCTTAATAGAGAGGTTCCACATCAGAGAGCCAGCCTCACACCTGGAACTAATTGGCCCTCTTGTTGGCAAAGTCAGTAAATAGTCCGAAGATTAAATAGACCTCAGAGACTGAACAGCCACTTCCATTCTTAAGTACAGTCAACCTGAGGGCAGAAATGAGGGGCAGAGAGGAGGGGGCACAGGGAAGGTTTCTGCAGGCCCTGCACCTGCTCCACTGATAGAGTATATGGTCATAAAGAGATGTGAATTTCCAAAAGCACAAAATACAGCCTTACCTATGTATTCACTGTGTAATGATAATTTTTTAAAGATGGCATTGACCTAATTTTGAATGTTGGGCAATGAATATATGTTCATTTTTAAAATACTTGGCATTTCCTAAAGTGTTTCTGGGGGTGAAGAAGGGGATGCAGAACTAGAATTTGAAGATTGGTTTTATTGTTGTTTAGGCTTGGGTTTGGGTTTTTTGGTTTTATTGTTATTTAGGCTTGGGTTTGTTTGTTTGTTTATTTTTGTCAATGTGAATACTTCCTCCATCAATGAAGATGACATCTCCTCTAGGTCTTCTCATACAATGTGACTCTTGTCCATGTTTCTGTTTATTTTAATATCTCAAGAATATCAAAATGTCACTGGGGCTCTCCATATATTGCATCTCTTTCTCACTGTCTGACAAGCCCACCATCCATGAGCCTTTGTGCTAATGTCCTTTATGCCAGTGCTTCTTAAAATCAAGATATTTTCAGCAACAACTACAGCCCATTTACTCTAATCATGTGTCTTTCTATCATTCCTTACCTACTAAAAAGGAAAGGTGATGTAGTGAACTTAGTAAGGAGATTTGGTTACAAATGTGGCCTTGAGATTTATAAAGCAGCCTTAGAACAGCTAAGTCACTGAATTACTCCAAAAGCCAATTTCTTTATCTATAAAATGGGGATAATAATGCTTATACTAACCTACCTCACAAAATTGTTTTGAAGCAAGTGCTTCATCAATCATAATGTACCACATAAATGTCAATAACTATTTGTGATTTAAATTCTTCTGAGAACACAGTCTCTAGGATTCAAAAGTACACAACATTACCAAGAGAATATTAGTGTTAGAGAGATAGTCTTATCTGGCAGTCAAGTCAATAAAAATTTATAAAGGGCCCACATTATGGACTAAACACTGCGCTAACCTCTGGGGATACAAAGAAAGTAAAAGATAATCTCTTCTGAAGAAACTCACAGCAATCAAACAACTATATATAAACTATATATAGGATAAATTGAAAATTATCAACAGAGAAAAGGCACTAGAATGAAAGATCAGGAAAGGCTTCCATAGCCAGTACTTTGGGATGACTGAAATCACTTTGAAGTTTACCAAAGGTGATGCAAAATGATATAAGATATAAATTGATAGATAGATAAACATAGATGTAGATAGATATGTGGTATATCTACATGCATATATATATATATATATATAGCTATACACACATATAAATATTCCCACATACACACAAATATATACTCACTATATATTTATGATTCATGAAGAATTAAATTATTTTCTTCCTTGGGTTAAATTAGAAAGGAATTCTTGCTAATAGTTTTCAATACCTTGAATAATAACTTTAAAATATTTAAAATAATTTGTAATTGTTCAGTGGTTTTAATGATATCGACCTCTTCAGATTCCTTTTGGGGTTTTCTTAACAAAGATCCTGGAGTCCATCATTTCTTCCACCAGTTTATCTGGCAGATGAAAAAACTGAGGTAAATAGGGTTAAATGATTTGCCTAGGATCAGTCAGCTAGGTAGTGTCTGAAGCTAGATTTGAAGTCAGGGAGATTTATCTTTCTGACTCTAGGCCCTATCCTCTACATATTGGACAACTTAGCTGCTCCATTAAAAATAATAATTAAATTTTATTAATGATTAATAATAATTCCTTAGGAAATGTAGCAATGGAGCAATGACTTTATATGTATCGTGCATCTTTGCTAATGATTTATTTTTATCTTTTGGCCAGGTCTGTAATTTCACATGATTCATAGCTCCTGGTGAGGAAACACTCTGCCAGCCCTGCCACCCACTCTAATGCAGATTACTGCATGTTTTGGAACTTCAACATCTTTGAGAATTGCCTGAGGGAATTGAGAGGTCAAACAACTTGCCACATAGACAGCATATGTGAAAGGCAGGATCCTGAATCCAAAACTAATCTCTATCTTTCATGCCTTAGATGCTTCTCAATTGGGCATATACAAAATCTAAGACCAGTGAAGCTTACTGTGAACATATTCAAATACATTGCTGTGGGCATGAAGCAAATAGAATCAACAGCTTATTTTTAAACCACCAATTTGAGGCACACAGAACACAAACAGCAATCCAGCCTTTTCCTATTTTACTCTTCCTTTCCCCAAAAGATGAATGACACATCCATACAGGGAGAAAATGGTTCCCAATAAATGGAGATAGAGAAAAGGAGAATAAATTAAGGGCTCAGAAAAGGAGAGGCCAGCTAAATCCTGTAATACATTTTCCTCTCTTTGCAATATTTCTTCTCTCATTTTCTTTTTCATATAATAACTCTTATAAAGCCTTAAACTGACACATTCTAAAATAATACTGGCAGACTTATCAACATACCACTATCATCCCTTTGCCTCCATGACAGAGCTAAATCTTCTCTCTTCTTTGTCTAATTAGTCCCTAATTTTTCAGTCTAGATGAGACAACCACATGGCCAAGACTTCTAGTCTAATGTCCTAACGATGTATAAGGAGGACGTGAAGTGATGAATGAGGAGGTAGAACAGGAAGCTACTAAAGCAATGAGGTTGTCAGCTAAAGAATCTTGGAAAGGTCTGGGATGTTAAAATTGTGGTATCCAGAGCTCCCTTTGTCCATGGTTCCTCAGGAACATCAAGGTCAATTAAGATCATACTCCCTTCCCAATATCCATAGGATTGTTAATACCAAGTATCAAGAGATTGACATGTCTATAGATGAGTCTATTGAAGCACTGAGTGGTTCAATAACTTGACTGTAACTATT
>JAJPUD010004587.1:1839-20798 GCA_023553655.1 Myrmecobius fasciatus | reverse complement strand
CTCTAATGTACTGTCAGATCCTCTACTGATTCCTACATAATGAAGGAACACAAGACTCTAACAGAGAATGCTATGCTCTTTTTTCTCTAGGGGGGGAAAATACATTGCTTCCAGCAATTCTTGAAAGTATATAGAAATCATTGTTTCTTCCTGTTTTACGCTAAGGGAGCAGAATCTGAAATACTGGCTAGCCAAAGATCAGTCGGTCAGTAAATATTTAGTAAGCTCCTACTGTGTGCCAGTCACCATACTAAAAGCTATGGATACAAATATGGAAAAAGGCAGTCTCTGCCCCTCAAAGAGCTTACAGTCTCGTGAGGGGAAGACAACAGATAAAAGAAAGTTAAAAAGGGCTGGAGGCAGTGGAGAAAGCACCAGACAGGTGGGAACATAGTGGAAAAGTCGAAGGAAACCTAATATGGTGTAGCCAGATAAGAAATTAGAAACTGCCTCCTTAAATGAAGGTTTAGTATCTATGGCTCCACTGTCCAAATAGAAGGACAGAGGATGGTGAAGAGGTAAAGTACCAAGGTTAATGGGGTCTTGCAGGTTGGAGCTGTGATTTATGTTTGGTTCCTCTAAGGTTATTGTTTTTTTTTTTTGGGGGGGGGTGTTTGTTTTTAAACTGAACTCTAATTATTATCCAGTTAGAATTTATGCTTTTATCCAAAGTATGAACTATCAAAGATGGTTCATCTGAATATAAAAAGTCACTATCTTTAAAAAAAAAAAATACCATTATTATCATGTCACCCCCAACCCTTACTCAAAAACCTTAAGGCTCTTCATTGCCCCCTAAATAAAACACAGATTCCCTATTTTGTTATTTAAGGCCTTTTGCAAACTAGCTTCAACTAAATGGCCCAGCTTTAAATCTTTCTTTCCTTTAAATGACTAGTTATGAGCACACATCTATTAAGAGTTCAGGGTAGAATCTGAACACATAAATCCCAGAACTAGTCACTCTCTCTCTACTTAATTCTACCTCTCAGTCAGCTGTAATATTCACTGTTCTCTATTCTCAACCTGTATTGTCCTTGTATTTTTTATTCCTGCCTGCTCCAATAACTGGAATGGGTTCTTATCATTAACTCTTTGTTGTAATCCTTCCTTTCCTTGATGACCCAAAACAGGTATTGCCTTGTTCATTAAATCTGACCACTCTGTTCCACCCTACCTGCCCCCACAACACACATACCATATACATTCACATGCCTATACATATTGAAATATATTGGTATATATATATATAGAAATACATATTTAGAAATGTATATAGAAATATATAGAAACATATCATTGCATTTGTGTTATATGTATATCTTTTCAATGAGAGTGACTTTTTACTGCTCAAAATTTTCAACACAATTTACTTGGATTTTTCATTTATATCTTTCATTTGTCTATGTGGCATCTTTGTGTGTGTGTTTGTGTGTGTGTGTGTGTTAGTGCATGTGTATGTGTAGCTCTTCCTCAATGTGATTATAAGACCTATGATACCCTGTCTATCATTGTATCTCCGATGTTCAGAATGGTACCTTGTACATAAGCATTTGATGAAATATTTGTTAATCATGAAATACAGACCTTATTAAAGAAACCCAGTTCAAAGCTGAAATGCCCTTAAGATGAAAATAACACATTAAAATTATATTGTATCTATAGCTGTTTATTTTTCTCAAATTAAAAAAAAATTATTTCTGAGGAGATAATTCCAAGTCCCAAATTCAGCACTTTTCAGACCTGGCATAGTGGTTTAAGTATGACACAGAGGAGAGTAAAGAAAGTCTTTAGAATATTTTATTACTCAACAAATGTGGCAAGAAAAATGAGGAAAACAAATGGAGTGCTGGTTTCTGGAGCTTCCGTATTAATACAATAAACCAGAGACAGATTTCCCCAGGCAAAACATATCTTATTGAGAAACTTTTTCATTGCTCAAAACAAGGCCAGCTCTTTACCCAGAGGAAAATATTCTGACACAATTAGAATACTGAAACTTGGACTCCCAAGGAAATGTTGACTCTCGTCTGCTCACAACAAAATTAACTCAAAGTTTCACAAGCAAAAAAATAAAATAAAATAATCATGGTGCCAGAAGGGATCTCCAGAGAATACCTGTTTCAAGCTTCCTGCTTGAAATATTCAAGGCAGATGAATATCTACAATTAAAATTCAGGCAGATGAATATCTACATCAGGCAGGATGACTGGCTGTTTTCTTCTTGAAGGTTTTCTAGGAGAAATGCTGAAGCTTCCCTCAGTCACTCATTCCCAAAATGAATTATTCTGATGATAATGAACTTCTCCCCTACATCCAACCCAAAATTCCATGGGTACAACTTATGCCAATAATTCACATTTAGAAAGACTGAGGAAAGAGACACGACGGAAATAGTATCGCATGTCTAAGCTGGAGATGAGAGTGTCAAAGCCATAGCTCATAGCTTATATACCTCCAGGATGCCATGGCCAGAGGAAGGGGAAATTAATCCATCATCATCTTTCCATCGCATCTGGAGTGGGTAAGACTTGTACCAGGTGCAATGATGAGAATTGAAAACGCAAAGTCATACCTGAAGGAGCTAGAGCAGTAAATAAGAAGAGTTCCCAATTCTACTGCACATTTAGGGTTTACAAAATACTTTCCACTCAATAGTCAGGACAGCTGGTGTCTGGCCTGGTGTCTCTCCCACACAGCAAGCCAATTGGATCAGCCACCAGGCACTCCCAGGGAGATGCAGCCCCACCCCAACAGAGGAACCGAAAAAAACAGAAAAAGTAACCCTTTCTTGCTTCTTCTCTCATGTTACTTTGGGGTCCGGAGTGAAATCCAATTGATGGATGGCCTTTGTCCCTGTTATAATATTGTTCCATGTCCCCTCCCACCACCTACCTGACTGTAGGTAGCTCCTACCCCCATAGCTCCTAAATGATAGAGAGTATACTTATATCATTCTCCTTGAGGGAAGATGGAACCAGGGAAAGCCAGAAGCAGTGAAAGTCTGCCAGAGGCATGGTGACTAGGGAATGCATCAGCCTGGACAAGAACTTGATGTTCTGGAGGGCTTCTCACTTGCCCCAGATGGGGGATTCTAATGATTGCCAAGGGTAGAGTCTTTGAGATGCTTTATTATTTTCTTTAAGAAGGTAGTTTGTGGGCAAGTGCAGTAACCAGCCCGCGCCTCATGAACCAGACAACATGGACAGAAGATGTGTTCATTAACATCCCACTTGGACTACAGCAGATTTAGAAAATTCTTAGGCCAAAAAAAAAAGATGCTGAGATTTCCCTCAAGCTGTAACAAGGGTGGGATGATCTGGATATTACTACAGAATGCCAAAATACAAGGGTATTTGTAGTTTCCAAAAACTTAGAAACAACAGCATTTAGCAATTAGTTGATAAAAATAATTAATTGTGGGTTATGTGTTGTTATTGTTTTATTCAGCAGGGGGCTATTATATGGTATGTTTGCCTTAGGTATGTTTTGCACTACTTACTTCAAGGGCAAACATCATTAGTTTCAAGTATGTTCTGGACTATTAGAGCCAACTCTTCCCTCCCAACACCACCAATGCCCAAATCCAACTTTAAGACAGTGCTAAAATACTTGCTTTGCTGAGGTAAAATGCAGCTCTTAACTATAAGCCTCTAGATAAAAAGTCCCCACTATTATGCTAACTTAGTCTAGCTCTTGTCAGTCTACCTCTCAATTTCTCTAGTCCTACCCCTAATCTATTGATCAATAACTTTTGCTCTACCATCTTTTTAGTATTGGTTCCTTTTCAGCATAGAAAGAATCAAAAATACCAGGAGGCATCTCCCTTCTTTCCTAAAGATTTTTAATGTGATTCCACCCTTAATTTTCAAAGGATTCTTAAGGGCTGATGTCCCTTCAAAATGTCCTACATCTCTGATCTCTGGCTAGCAAATTTCTGCCTCTTTCTCTCCTTTTCCTAGTGGGAATACCAAAGTCACTAGTCATCTAAGTGAAGATGATCTCTGCCCCCTACAACAACTTCCCATCTTCTTATTCCCATCTGCCTTAATCTTTCCCCAAACCACAACTAAACCAGCTCTTCTTCTCTGTTCTCCAATGAGAAGTTACTGAAGGATCAGGAAGAAGGCCCGTAAGCCCAAAGCCCACTTTGCACTCAGAGACTGTTCACTACTATAATTTTGAGGAAATAGGGGACACCCTGAACCCCACCCAGACTCCAACACCTGATCCCCTATGTTTTGAGAATCAACTCATATGCTCTCTAATTCATAAGCATCCCCTTCACCATTGATTGGAATCCCTACTGAAACCTCACATAATGGCTTGTTTACATCTTTATCACATATTATGAATTATTGTTAAATCTGTTTGCATTTTATCTCCTTATTAGAGCACAAGCTCCCAGAGGGTAGGCTTAGTGTCTTCTCTCAACTTTGTATCTCTTCCAGTGCCTGCTATCGCTCCCTGTACACAATTGTTTCCTGAACCTGATTCACAACCAAAGGAGATTAGCAAGTCCTCATGGAAAATAAATCACAATAAAAAACAGTTGTAGATTGGAGAGCAATTAATTCCATACTCTTATCATTGCACCACAGCAGGAAAGATATTCTCCTGGTTAACGTCCTGAATCTTTGGCCTCTTCCAGTGATTTATCATAGCATATATCAATAATATTGTCATAATTTCTATAATATATGATGTCTCTAATGCACTATGTTTAAAGCACTATATTTTAATAATATCATAGAAACAACATTAATTAGGTGTCTACTGTGTTTAAAACATTGGGCTACTGAAGGAGATACAAAATTAAGATAGGACACAATTTTTACCATTAAGGGACTGATAGCTTAATTGTAGGGCAATGATGCAATACTCTTCAAGAGAATCTAAATTAAATTAAACAGATATGTGAGACAATAAGTGAATTATCATGATGATACCTCACCAAGAGTAGCACTCTTATAAGAGAATAATAAGGACCAGTTTTATACCTAAATTGCAGACCATAATCAGGAATGAAGACTCCATGATCAATTCAGTACAGTTTAACAAATATTTATTAAACAGCTGTTATATTTTAGGTATATGATATATATATATATATATATATATATACATATACAGGGATATATGCATTCCCCTTAGCCATGGGTATACCCCCCAAAAAATTCTTCCTTCCCTCAAGGAGTTTGAGGAGCCTCCAACCACCAAACTTCTATGGAACTTCTATTATTATTATAATCCATTTTAGCTCACTGATATCAATATGAACCCTTGAAATACATAGAGTTCAGTGTCTTTTGAGTTAAGTTCACAATCTTTTGCTTTACCTTCAAAGGTCTCCATAAAATGGCATTGCCTCTACTACCCTAGCACATATCACTTCCCTCCATATAGCTCATGTTACAATTAATTGGATTATTCTTTGATTTCCATTGCTTCCAATATCTAGAATATACATCCTCCCATTCTTCCCTTGTTGGACACCTTCTCATTCTTAGAGTTTAATTCAAGGTATCTTTTTTGGAAGTCTTCTCTGATAAAGTTCTATGTCAGATCTCACTTCTTACTGTATTATAGTGTACTTCTGTACTGCATTTATCAGGCAATGGTGAATGCCTCAGTGTTTTATATATATATATATATATATATATATATATATATATATATATATATAACTATATGTATATATAATGTCATTCGCCCACCAGACTAAATCCCAAAAAAGTAAGGAGACCATTTTATTTATTTACTTACTTTTTTCATATGTGTATATATATACATATATTATGTATATACACATATGTGTATATGTACATATATATCATATAATTCATATGTGTTTTCTCCCAGTATTTAGTAAAGTACTCCATACAAAGTATTTAATAAATGCTTGTTGTTGCTAGGTAGGCCTCATAATACTAAGATTCAGTGGTGGATACTTGGCCCTTCATCCATTCCAATTTAGAATGCATCACTGGGCAGGGTCACAAATATGTGAATTTCCCTCCCAGGGGATAAAGACCACCCCAAATGCTGAACAAGAGAAGAGCTGGAAGAAGGTGTCAAAAATTCCCAAAGCTTCCCTTGTGATGTTCAGAAAAGTTAATGTAGTTATACTACTTCCCCAAAAAGCTGAGGGGATTAAATCCAATCATAGGTGATATCATGGTGGAAAGGGAGAAACAAGGAAGGTCAAATCCAGGAGCAGTACTAGCATCATGCTATAGCTAGACATCTATAGCTAGAAGCTAGCACATTGTATGTGGCAAGAATTTTTAGAGGTCATCTACTCAATATGTTGGCACACTACTGTCCAAGAACCAATCCTACCGACCACCTGTTTTTGACTGATGAGCGAGCTAAAAATGGTTTTTACATTTTTAAATGCAATCTTTATTTTAAAATGTAAAAACCAATCTGAGCACAGATCATAAAAAATAGGAAGAAGGCCAGATTTAACCTTACAGGCTGTAGTTTGCTGTCCCCTGACATAATCCAACACAGAAGAAAATTGAAACTCAGAAGGAAAATGATTCGCCCAAGTTCATACAATTTTTAATACCCACAACAGTTATAGACCACAGGATTCCTGATTACTAGTGCCATTTTTTGTTCACTAAGGCAAATCATCACTCTCAATTTGGTGAGGAATATTGATGAAAGTGTTTTGTGGATGAGGTATTTGAAATGGAAAAATGGAAATTCAGATAATTACTCATTTTTATCTCCTCTTCCTCTCACATTCCTCATTAATATAAGAAATGATGGTTTCTACAGTGAAAAATTATGCCTCATGCTATGCCACCCAAAGTTCCAGTTCATCCCTTAATTACCATAATTGAAAAAGAAACAATCCATTGCTTCCTTTTGGCATTCTTTAAGCAATTTTTTTTGGAATTGGTAATTCCAATTTTCTACAACCTTATAACTCCTTCCTAGAGCTAGATAATCTGGCCTGATTTCTTTCCCACATAGAGACCAGAATAAGTCAGTACTCTACGAATGTGAATTGGCGATTTCACCTTGATGTAGGAAGAGAAGGAAGTTAGTGAAACATTCCTCCTTTGGTTTCTATTATCATATTACTTTGTTGTCCAAAAAAACCTATGCTGGCCACCTATGTGTGCCTGTTTTAAAACTTCATCATCACTTCCCCCCACCAGTATCCACTGGGTTCTTGGGACAGTTCACATCTGGCCTTAAGTGATCTTAATTAAAAGTTTTTGTAAATTATATCATTGAGAAATTTTAAGCCAAGAGCATATTGGACATGTCAGACATACAGATGTATTTACAGTGACCATATTTTCCAAACCAAAAATCAGGGCACATAGTCCAACAGTGCTCCAAGGCCCCAAGGAGTTGGGCCCTCCCCCTCTGTCCCAAGGAAATAACCCTGCCAGCTGACAGAGCTGAGAGAGTGCCTGATGAGAAGCAAAGGATATTGCTTTTGCAAGTCCTAGTTAAAAGTACAGTTCCTTTTCTTCAAATCACAACGGATCCAGAAAACCCCTCCATTTGAGATCACCATAAAAGTGATAAAACAGAGCTGTAGTATTTCTATCTGAGAGCACTCATAGACAGATGATTTTGTGTTTTTGCCCCAGAATATAATCCCTTGACAAGTTCTGTGTATCAAGAGTAAACAGTCAACTCAACATCAGCAAAATAATCTGTGGATCTTCCTAGCTAAAGCCACTGATGTCATTTCCTTTAAGGGGGTGGCCAATGGCACTCAGTAGGGCTAGACTGTTTCTATTTTTTTGCCTACTTGGATAAATACATGACACACATTTTGCCCAATCCTCTCTTCCCTTGGAGGAATTATCCTCTGCTGGGAATAACATAGTAAGAAACATATGTTGAGAGTGGAAAGAAAAGGAATAAATTGGTATAATATCATTTCTCCATTTTCCCCACTCAATCCCACCTTTTATCTAAACTTTTTTATTTGTTTAGGGCCCCATCATTCAGTCACTCAAGTTCACAACATCAAGGTCATTTTCAACTCTTCTTTCTATCCCATATCGCATAATCAGTTCCCTTCACAACATCTCTCTAATATATCTCCTTCTTTCTACTCATAAGGCTATTAATTTAGTTTAGTATCATGTCACTTCTTCTGTGAAGTATTACAACAATCTCCTAATAAGATTATCAGCCTTCACATTTTCCATTCCATTCTCCATACATCTCCAGGTCTACAATTCATTCCTTCCCCATCACAAGCCCTGGCTTCTTTCAATTTCCAGCATCTTATTTAATGGTGATTTTCTTGATTCTTTTTTTTAAGCTTTTTATTTGTATAACATATGTATGGGTAGTTCCCCAACCTTGATCTTTACAAAGCTTTCCAATACAAATTTTACCCCCAGTCTCCTCCCCTCCACCAGATGGCAGGAAGTCCACTACATGTTAATAATGTTGAAATGCTTGAGAAGTTATGCAAGAAAAATCTTATCTACAAGAAAAAAAAAGAATCAGAGAGAGGCAACACAATGCAAGCAAATGTCAATAGAGATCATGAAAATGTTACGTTGTGGTCCATATTTCATGTCCCTCTTTCTGGGTGTATATGGTTTTCTTCAGTGAACAACTGGAACTGGTTTGAGACAATTCTTTATTGCAGAGAGCCATGCCATCAGAATTGATCATCATGTAATACTGTTGTTGCTGTGCATGATGATCTCCTGGTTCTGCTCGTTTCACTCAGCATCAGTTCATGCAAATCTCTCCAGGCCTCTCTGAAATTGTCCTGCTGGTCATTTCTTAAAGAACAATAATATTCCATAACATTCATATACCATAATTTATTCAGCCACTCTCCAATTGATGGGCATCCTTTCAGTTTCCAGTTTCTAGCCACTACAAAAAGGGCTGCCACAAACGTTCTTGCACATGTGGGTCCCTTTCCCTCCTCTAAGATCTCTTTGGGATATAGGCCCAGTAGAAACACTGCTGGGTCAAAGGGTATGCACAGTTTGACAACTTTTTGAGCATAGCTCCAAATTGCTCTCCAGAATGGTTGGATCCGTTCACAGTTCCACCAACAATGTATTAGTGTCCCAGCCCTCCCACATCCCCTCCAACATTCATCGTTATCTTTTCCTGTCATTTTAGCCAATCTGACAGGTGTGTAGTGGTATCTCAGAGTTGTCTTAATTTGCATTTCTCTGATCAATAGTGATTTGGAGCAACTTTTCATATGACTAGAGATGGTTTTAATTTCATCATCTGAAAATTGTCTGTTCATATCCCTTGACCACTTATCTATTGAAGAGTGGCTTGAATTCTTATATATATGAGACAATTCTCTATATATTTTAGAAATGAGGCCTTTATCAGAACCATTAAATGTAAAGATGATTCCCCAATTTGATGCTTCCCTCCTAATCTTGTCTGCATTTGTTTTGTTTGTACAGAAACTTTTTAACTTAATATAGTCAAAATTATCCATCTGGTGTTCAATTAGGAGTTCCAAGTCTTCTTTGGACATAAATTTGTTCCACCGATTTTCTTGATTCTTTTAACTTGTTAATATCTGTTTCATCTTCTTCCATTTCAAGTTAGCTAAGTAGATTTCTCTTTTTTCTTGGTATTTCCCACAATAGATTGTAAACTCTTTTTGTCTTTCTATCTCTGGAAACAGTATAATGTCTTGTACATAATGATTCATAATGAGTATCCATAGTAAACACACTTAATAAATGTTTGTTGCATTTGTCTGAAAGGAAAATTAAATTAATGGAATATTGATCCTGTTACCTGTCTAACCTTGGGCAAGTGACTTAATGATTCTGGGCTTAATTTCTTAATCCCAAAAATGAAACTCTTAGACTAGATTACCTCGGAAACTCCCTCAAATCCCAATGTTTAATTATCTCTACATACTACATTGGCTGTATTTTCACAATAAAAAAATATGAATGGCTTTGAAACAAACAATGCATGATAAGTAGATTAGACAATAATTTCCAAGATCTTTTTCAATTCAGAGTCCTACAAATTATGCTTGATTAGCAGAAATTTAAGGTACCAAGGAACCAGTATTAAGGTGGTAATGATTTAAGAAGATGAAGTGTTAACTTGGGTGTGTTTAGAATATTCCTCACTATGGAGCAGAATAATCTCAGTATGGAGAGAAGTCAAAATTCTAGGAAGCAAAAATTGGAAAATATTTTAAGGATATATAGAGGTGAAATTCCTCCACATGAACTACACTTGTTATAATGATCCTTAAAGAAGCTATGAGCCATAGTAGCTTTTCGATGGACATAATGCCATTCCTTCCTTTGGGTAGAATTTAGCTATGTTTTCTTCCAACACTGAACCTTTGCTATGAATGCACACTTGGATCTTGTTTATTCCTGTAGTAGTGTTCTCATTAGGTGCCCCCCAAGAAAACATGACTTTTTTAAGGGGACAAGAAAATGAAGTTGTTTTTGGAGACAGTGGGCAGAGAGCTTGCCTATATTATGAGCATTCAACTTTTCAGAAAGGAAAAAAAAAAGCTTATATCACAGCATGTTTGGAGGTGGGTGTGTGCTGGGAATGCCCACTACTGGCTCTTTGTACATGGTACCTCTCCCATAAACTGTCAGTGCTTTCAGTGACAGCTAAATACACGCATTATACATGTGTTAAAAATCAAGCATACCATGCCCTGCTCAGATTTCATCACACTGAATCACTTCATGAGTCAGTCCCAAAATGTGGAGCCACAAGCCTCAAATACATATTAGATTGCTGTAAGGTAAAATAAAAGGACAGGGGCTGGAGGAGGAGGAAGGGAAAGAGAAGGATTTTAGGGATCTGAAGAGATAAAGTTCTAGCCCTGGACTGGCCAGAAATACTACTTCAAAAAATTCTATTAGGGAAGCAATGAAGGAGAAATGAAGTCGGGCCTAGCAGTTGGGGAAAGGCTAAACAAAGTGTGGCTATATAAACAAAATAGCATATTATTATGCAATAAAAATGACAAATAAGGGAAATTTTATATGAATCGATGAGTGAAATAAGCAGAAAAAGCCTAATAAACACAGTCCCTAGGAAGATATAAATGAAAAGATCTATCAAAGGAAACTGAAATGTGGATAAATGAAAACAAAACTAAAAAAAAGATCCTTGAAAGAACAAAGGAAATGAGTATTATTAAGTTCCTACTATGTGTCAGGCATATAGGAACTAGGAGCTTTATACTAAATATACTAAGTACTAAGCACTTTGTAAATATTATCTCAGTTAATCTTCACAACAGTGGTTAATACCATTTTATAATGGAAGACACTGAGGTAGACAGAGATTAAGTGATTTGTCCAGAGTCACACAGCTAGTATGTATCTGAGACTGGATTTGGATTCTGACTGCAGGTCCAGTGCTCTACCCAATTGTATTACCTGGCTATCTAACAGCTTTCCTCAGGAAGAGATGATGAAATATAGTACCCTGTTCTTATAGCAAGGACAGTCATTCTTATGGTAAAATGTAGTCTACATTGTCAGATAATTTCACAATATTAGATGTTTTTATTTGTTACAAGGGAATAGCAGGAGAAAGGATATTTCCAGAAATGATTGTGTTATGAAAAACAAAAGGTATAAATAAAATTTATTCTTAAAATAATCCCCTCCACAAATACTACAATTATGTGATAGTAAATTTTGGGCTTTTAACCTTCAAAGGTCACTGAAAACCAACTGAGAACACTGGTTCAAAATAGGACTAGAGATGATGATTTATATCTCCATCAATATTAATATCTGGTACCATCTTTCCATCCAAGTGACAAGAAAATAGCCAAGACTAAATTGAGTTTCAAGGCAAATTTAGAAAACCATTGTGTGTCCCCATTGGGGGGGGAAGAGTCAAATCCATCTTCCTCTATCCCACTTGGGAAGATGATCTCTGCCTTCCACAAATAAACAGATTATGCAACAAGCAGACTAGAACAAAAAAACTTAACTCGATAATTTTAGCTGTTGACATTAACATTTTTGCCATTCAAGCCTAAACTTGGAGTGAGGATATGTCCTCAGCCTCTTTTGATGTCAGATATGCAGTTTGGTCATCAATTTAAAAAATAATTACAGAACAATGGATGGAACCCTCCTAATTTTTCTAACACAAGCTCTTTGAGACAAAGAAGTTCCTCCCAATCCATCCTGACTCTGACAACTCTCTTCTCCCCCCAGGGAAGAGAAATTTCTTTTTTCAAGAACAGGCAAAAATCAGTGTCCAAACTTGATTTGCAGTTTTGAGAAGAAAGGAAGTCATGAAACACTTGTGGAAATGGAAAAATAGAGAAGAATGAGTTAATCAAGTATTTATTAAGCACTTTTGATTTGATTTCCTAATTTAAATTTATGGGCAAAGCACTTAATTTCTCTGAGCCTTAATTGGTCCATCTGTAATGGAGATAATTAAATAAAAACTTCTACCCAATAAGGTTAAGATTCAAATGAATAATGATAATTCCTAACAATTTCTTTCTTTTCTTTTTTTTGCTGAGACAATTGGAGTTGTGACTTGTCCAGAGTCACACAGTTGGGAGGTGTTAAGTATCTAAGGCCAGATTTGAATTGAGGTTCCCCTGACTTTAGGGTTGGTGCACTATCCACTGCACCACCTAGCTGGCCCCTCCTAACAATTTCAATGAGGTAAGGATGAACACATATATAAAAAACCACATTATGAATCATAGAATGCTATATAAATGTCAACTATTACTAGCATCAATTTTATTCATGATACCTATTAAAGAGAAGGGCAGAAAAGTTAACTGGATGGAAATCTTCATAGCAAATTTCTCTAATAAAGATATGATATTCAAAATATATAGGAAATTGAGAGATGCAGCATGGTGTTGAACAAAGAACAGAATTTGGAGTCAGGAAATTTTGTATTTATATGTGATATTTTGACCCTTGCTGTGTGACCATGTGCGTTCCCAGTGCTAAGCAAAGTGCTTGACATACACTAAAAGCTAAATATATAATTTTCAATCATTCATTCATGGCTCCCAAATCTATATGTCCAGTCCTACAGTCTTTCCTGGACTATAGCCCCCAAACACAAAATTCCTGCTTAACCTGGATAGCAGTTAAGCATCTCAAATCAAATGAGTCCAAAATAAAAGCTATCATATTTCCCCAAACCCATCACACTCTTTCGAGAGTTCCACATCTTTCTAGTCATCCAAGCTCACAACTTTAAATTTATTCTCTAGTTTTTCCATTCCCTCATAAATTCCCCCGTCTAATCAATTGCCAAAATCTTGTCAATTACATCATCTTTCATGCTTATCCCCTTCCCCCCCATTCACATATCCCCTACCTTAGTTCAGACCTTCTTCCCTTCTCATTTGGACTCAATGAGATAGTCTCTTTGGAGACGTAAACTATGTTTTGTCTTTCTTTGTATCCCCAGTACTTAGCATGGTGCCTGGAACTTTTTTTCTTTGTTTCTTGTTGCCATTCAGTCATATCCAACTCTTTCTGATCCCATTTGGGATTTTCTTGGCAAAAAAAACTAGAGTGGTTTGCCATTTCCTTCTCCAGCTCATTTTATAGATGAAGAAACTGAGGCAGACAGAGGGACGTGAATTTTTCAGTGTCTTGCCTAGGGTCACACAGCTAGTAAGTCTCCAAGACTGATTTGAAATCGAAAAGATGCATCTTCCCAGAAGAGTAGTGCTCTGTGCCACAGTGCTTATTGAGAGCCAAGATGATGGGGTAAAGGCATGAACTTGATGATTTTCCCCGAAAACTGCTTTAAATCCCTTGAAATAATGACTTTAAACAATTTTAGAGCATACAAAAAAGAACATTTTCAGCCAAAAACAAATTAGAAGGTCAGCAAGAAAATTTTGTAGCTCCAGGATGGGTGTACAGCATCCTCTCCCCATCCTGGAAATGAAACCTTATTTTAACAAAGAGTTACATGCTGAGTAACAGACTAGGAAAATGAGCAGAAAACAGAAAAAAGATTCTGATTACAGAAAGTTACTATGGTGACAAGGAAGATTAAAGTCCACATGCAGAAGAAAATAACAAAGTCAAAGCTTCTATATATGTAAAGCCTCCAAGAAAAATAAGAATGATGCTCAGCCATGGAAGAATTCAAAAGAGATTTTGAAAATCAAATAAGAGAAAGAGAGAGAGAGGAAAAATTAAAAAGAGAATTGAGAATGATGCAAAAGGAAATAAAAAGCTAATGAGGAGAAGAATGCTTTCAAAACCAAAAATTGGCCAAAATATCACTGAGGAAAAAATTATTTAAAAATTAGAATTGAGCAAATGGAACCTAATGACTTCATAAGAAATCAAGATAAAATAAAGCAAACCTCCCAAAAATGAAAAAAAAATGGAAGGAGTGAAATATCTCATTGGAAAAATAATTGATCCAGAATATAGATCCAGAAAATAGAAATTAAAAATTATTAGTCAACCTGACAGTTATTATCAAAAAAGATCCTGGTCATTATCTTTTAAGAAATTATCAAGGAAATCTGGCCTGATATTCTAGAACCAGAGGATAAAAATAGAAATTAAAAGAATCCACCAAGCATCTCCTGAAAGAGATCCCAAAACGAAAACTCCCGGGAATATTATAACAAATTGACAGAATTCCCACCTCATGGAGAAAATATTATAAGCATCTAGAAAGAGAAAGAAGAAATTCAAGTATAGTGGAGCCACAATCAGGATAGCACAAGATTTAGCAACTTCTACATTAAAGGATAGAGGGCTTGCAATACGATATTTCAGAGAATAATGGAGCTAGGATTACAACCAAGAAATCACCTACTTAGCAAAATTGAGTATCATCTTTCAGGGGGAAAGGTGAATATTCAAAGAAATAGAGCATTTTCAAGCATTTGTGATGAAAAAGCTGGAGTTGAATAGAAAATTTGACTTTCAAATTACAGAATTCAGGGGAAGCATAAGGAGGTAATCAGGAAAGTGATACCATAAGGAGATTAATATGGTTTATCTGTTTACATTCCTACATGAGGATGGTACTCATAACGGAATATAATTTTTCTCATTATTATGGCATTTAGAAGAAGTCTATCTACAGTAGAATACAGTTTTGAATTGAATATGAAGGGATAATATATATTTTAAAAATGAAATTAAGGGTTGAGAGAGGAATGTACTGGGATAAAGGAAAAGGGAGAAGCGGAATTGTGCAAAATATCTGCCATAAAAAAAAGAGGCAAGAAGTGATTGAACCTCATCAGAATTGGCTCAAAGAGGAAATAACATATACACTTGATATGGGTATACAAAGATATCTTAGCCTGCAGGAAGTAAGAATAGAATGGAATAGGGGATGGAAGGGAGGGTGAGAGAAGAGAGGACATTTTGAGGGAGGTAGCGGTCCACAGCAAAATACTTTTGAGGACAGGGTAAAAGGAGAAAGAAAATAGAATAAATGGGTAGAAATCCAATTAGCAATAGTAATTGTAAAAAAAAATTAAACAATTGGATTTAAGGAAGAGAATCTAGAATTCAAAGTATTAAAAAAACAAATGAGAAAAAAATAGCTTTACATATAACTGGGGAAAATAAAAATATTAAATCAAAAAATTGTTGGAGGAAAAAATACCTGTTGACTTGACTCAATTGACTTATTCTTCCTGTTTCCAATCTTTTCCCTCTACAATCTATCCTTTATGTAATTGCCAAATTGATATTCTTAAAATATATGCCATGATACCTCATCCTCTATTCAAAAATCTTCAGAAATACCTTATTGATTCTAATACCAACTCAGCCTGACTTTTAAGGCTTTCTATAATCTGTCCCTCTCCTACTTCCCTTCTTGGGTTTTATTTCATATTATTACACTTCATATATAATTCATTTCAGTCTAAATATCCTGATATACATTCTCCACCTAGTACAGTGATTTCTTCAGTTCTGTATGTCTGCATATTAAATGCTCTGTGTATGGAAAAAGCATTCCCTTGTCACATCTGGCCATCAAAAACCATAGTTCAGCTCAGGTGCCATGTCCTTTACAAGTCTTCTCCTAATTCTTTCAATTTTCAGTGCTCTTTCCCTCATGAAATTGCTTCTTTAAAATTCACTTTACATTTTGTATTTACTCATTTCTATACTTTTTATGTTTTTAGTGGAACAAAGATAGTTAGTGAGAGGTATTATTTTGTCTTTGTAGCCCAATATCTTATACTGGTGCCTTCTAGGACTATAAACTCAACTGTTCAATTTTCCATGTGAACATTTACACCTCAAAAATCAGATTAGCTACAAACTGGGTTTGATTTATCATTTTGATTATTGTCTAGATTTAAGAATAGCAGCTAGCTGGTATAGAGAACAGAGTGTTGGGTCTTTTGTTAGAAAGACTCAACTTTCTGAGTTAAAATATAACCTCAAATACTTAGCACCAGTGTGATCCTGAGCAAGTCATTAAACCCTGTGTGCCTTGCTTTCCTAGATTCTAAAATGAGCTAGAGAAGGAAATAGCAAACTACTCCAGCATTTACCACACAAACTCCAAATGAGGTCAAGGAGTCAGACAAAACTAAAATAACTGAACCACAAGAACAAAAGTCTTAAGAAAGAGATGGAGAAATGTTAATAAGGCATATTAAACTTTAAAGTATTCTGTTTGTATGGGTGTTTTTAGCTAGTTTGTTAAACATTGGCCTGCACACACCTGCTTGTACCTAGTAGGAACGTAATAATTTTTTGCTAAATTAAAAGAAAATGAACTCTACCCATTAGTTATTTTTATTCTTTCATTACTCTAAAAAGTTTCGGGATAGGAGGATAACAAATATTTGATAATATACTGCTTTTTAGACTCAGAATCAGAAAACCAAGTGTCAATGTCATTACAATGGGAACCTTGCAAAGTCATGCATTCCCATCATTGGAAGTAATCCAGCAGAGACTAGATGGACCCTTTGTGAGTTGGAACAAATCACTTTCCCTTTCTGGATTTCAACTTCCTGACCTGTGAAATGAAAAACTTAGATTATCTCTATGATGTTCATTTCTAGCTCTAAATCCTATGATCTTTTTATTTAAGCCTCAGTTTACTTATCTATAAAATTAAAATAATACTCCCAATGCCAATAAATAGAGACAACTGAGTGGTATAGTGGATAACATCCTAGATCTGGAATCAAGAAAAATTAAGTTTAAATTCCATCTCAAATAGAGTTTCTGTGACTAGGCAAATCATTTAACAACCATTTACCTCATATGAAATATGATAATGAAAGCAGCACCAATGTAGTGCCCTCTATTGGTCTCTGTCTGCCTCAGTTTCTCATCTGTAAAAAGGGGAAAATAATAGTACCTTTATCTCTTGGTTGTAAGGATAAAATGACATAATGTTTATAAAATGTTTCACAAACTTTGAAGCATTACATGTATGTGTGTGTTTATTAATTTTTTCTCATAGCTAACAATGCATAAAAGGCATTTTGCAACTTTTTTAGTTATTTTATCAATGTTGTCTATTATCCTTACAAACCCGTTCCATTGTTGGACAATTCAAACTGTTAAAAATGTTTTTCCTTATTCATTCATTCATTAAATGATACCTCCCTTTTGAATGTCTGATTCATCTCACAGTTTTATAATTGAAAGGAACTTTGTATATCATATAATCCATTCTACACTTGATCAAGAATCTCTTCTATATTAACTACAAATGGTAATCCAGACCTCCAATGCAGGAGACCCACTAATTCCTAACACAATTCATTCCACATTAGGACAATTCTAAATAAGACATTCTTTTCAAACTTGAGAATTCTTTTCTTACATTAAGCCAAACTTTGGATTTTTGTAATTTCAATCTACAGATCTTAGCTCTGCTCTCTGACCCTCCAAATACTTGCAGACAATGACCATAATCTCACTAATCTTCACCTCTCAAGACTAAATATTCCCATTTCTTTTCACCAGATGTCATATGACATGGTTTTATGTCCCCTCACTTTTCTGGCTGCTCTGCTTTGGACATGTCCCAGTTTTTCAATTACCTTCCAAAAACATGCTTCCAAGAATTGAAAATAATACTCCAATTGTGGTCTGCCCTAGGGAAGACTCCACTGGAAATATGAACAATTTCTTTCTGAATACGATGATTCAATTAGCATAGCCTAAGATAACATTTGTGTTCTGGGATGCCATGTCACATTGATGATGCATACTGAGCTTGTAGTCCACTGTAATTCCCAATTCTATTAAAATGCTTGTTGAATGACATGAACTGTTGTCTGGCCACATCTCCTTTATCTTGCATTCATGCATTTGATTTTATAAATGCAAGGGTGGGACTTTCCAATTTTTCTCTATTGTGCATTTTACTATGTTTGAAATATCTATATAGACCATTAGATTTTGATATATCTTGACACCATCAGCCAGTATGTCAGCTCTCTCTCTCTCCCAGTTTCATGTCATCTAGAAATTTGACAAAAACAGTATTTTATGTTTTTTCACCAAGTAACTAGTTTTTATGCCTCAGGAAGCTATCAGGGAAGGATTCCCTGGGCCACACCTACTGGATCCATTGGAGATGGAAATAGGTCTTCCAGATCAGGGGGAACATGCTGAAACCCAGTAGATTAGTTCTTGGATCCCACAGTAGAATTCCCAGACTAAGCAAAAGTTGGGGCCATGGAGCAAAAAGTTTAAAGTCATGATCAGGATTTTGCCCTTCCCAGTTACATATGTTAGTTAAGAAGACCAGAGATTTATGGAAAAACCCATCATTCTAATGATTTTAGCAGATTTCCCAGACTGGGCCATCTTACCCCCAGAGGAGTATTTTAAGTCTGGATGACAGTGACTGGGGGAGGGTGGGTCTATTTGATTCTCTGACAATCCCAAATCCTTTCCTTTTGCTTGAGCAGGAAGGAGAATCAGAAGCATACTCTGAAGTGATAAGAACTTAAGAAA
>JAJPUD010004586.1:160130-191040 GCA_023553655.1 Myrmecobius fasciatus | reverse complement strand
AACACAATGCAAGCAAATGTCAATAGAGATCATGAAAATGTTACGTTGTGGACCATATTTCATATCCCTCTCTCAGGGTGTATATGGTTTTCTTCAGTGAACAATTGGAACTGGTTTGAGACAATTCTTTGTTGCAGAGAGCCATGTCCATCAGAATTGATCATCATGTAATACTGTTGTTGCTGTGTATGATGATCTCCTGGTTCTGCTCGTTTCATTCAGCATCCGTTCATGCAAGTCCCTCCAGGCCTCTCTGAAATCGTCCTGCTGGTCGTTTCTTACAGAGCATATTCCATAACATTTATATACCATAATTTATTCAGACACTCTCCAATTGATGGGCATCCCTTCAGTTTCCAGTTTCTAGCCACTACAAAAAGGGCTGCCACAAACATTCTTGCACAGGTGGGTCCCTTTCCCTCCTCTAAGATCTCTTTGGGATATAGGCCCAGTAGAAACACTGCTGGGTCAAAGGGTATGCACAGTTTGACAACTTTTTGAACATAGCTCCAAATTGCTCTCCAGAATGGTTGGATTCCTTCACAGTTCCACCAACAATGTATTAATTAGTGTTCCAGTTTTCCCACATCCCCTCCAACATTCATCGTTATCTTTTCCTGTCATTTTAGCCAATCTGACAGGTGTGTAGTGGTACCTCAGAGTTGTCTTAATTTGCATTTCTCTGATCAATAGTGACTTGGAGCAACTTTTCATATGACTAGAGATGGTTTTAATTTCATCATCTGAAAATTGTCTGTTCATATCCCTTGACCACTTATCTATTGAAGAGTGGCTTGAATTCTTATATATGAGACAATTCTCTCTATATTTTAGAAATGAGGCCTTTATCAGAACCATTAAATGTAAAGATGGTTTCCCAATTTGATGCTTCCCTCCTAATCTTGTCTGCATTTGTTTTATTTGTACAGAAACTTTTTAACTTAATATAATCAAAATTATCCATCTGGTGTTCAATTAGGAGTTCCAGGTCTTCTTTGGACATAAATTTATTCCATCTCCACAGGTCTGAGAGATAAACTATATTACGTTCCTCTAACTTGCTTACAAAGTCCCTCTTTGTATCTAGATCATGAACCCATTTAGATCTTATCTTGGTATGTGGTGTTAGGTATGGGTCAAGCCCTAATTTCTTCCACACTAGTTTCCAGTTTTCCCAGCAGTTTTTGCCGAATAGTGAGTATTTATCTGGGTGATCTTCTGAACACTGAGTCCTGCCTTTCCCTGATCCTACTGGTTAGTCCAGGGTAGCAAGCTATCCTGCCCTACTCCCTCCGAGAACATGGGGGAAAGTGGAGAGGAGGATGGCTTGATCGCCAGAAGAGCTAGGCCTGCACCCTGTTCCTGCCACAAGCTGTCCCTTCTCCTTCTCAAGCCCAGCTGCTGCTTCTATAAAGTGAAGGGCTCTGATTGGTTGGCTTCTAAAGTTTTTTCTAGATCTGACAATCTACAAGTCCATAAGAGCTGCATGTGGGTTTTTTTTTTTTGTTTGTTTGTTTGTTTAGTTTTCTAGAGAGGGGAACAATAAAAGCTAAGATGAGGCAGATCAATCATTCACATGGCACTGTGGGATGACATTATAACCTGATAATTTACCCAGTAGTCAGTGGCTAAGGGAATAATTTTTAGAGAAGGTAGCAGTCTGTGAGAAAGAGAAATGTTCTAAAAGGCTAAGATGAGGAGAATGTGTACATTAGACACAAAGAATATTTTATGCAAATATAAAGAGGAGAAAAGGGAATATTCAGTTTTGGAAATACGCAGCATTCCAGTTAGACTGGAACATGAAGAGAAATAATATGCAATAAGACTAGAAAGAAGGGCTGGAGTATAAATCAAAGTGAGGGAGGGAGAGAGGGAAGGGAAAGGAAGAAGGGAGAATATAACAATTCACATTGTGAAACAAGAGTTTTGAGGATGGAAGAAAGGAAGGCTAGAAGGAAGTTTAGAGAGACAGGCTTAGAGAAAGAAGATAAGGAGTTTGGTTTTGGATATCCTGAATTTGAAATGCCTGTGGTACAATTTAGGTGGCAATCTAAGTCGAGTGTGCAGGAGAGACATAGGCAGGATGTACAAATATGGGGGATGGCAATTCTCTGAAGGCAGAATGATTTGCACAGCAAATTTAACATAGAAAAGTAGATGAGATTGCTGTAAACACAAAGGAAAGGAGGTATGGGATGTAAAAACAAGATGTAAAGAAATAGCAATTAATAAGAAGATAAAATGTATTTTTGAAGCAAGCAATTTCAGTAAAGTGGTAGAATCAGAAAAGCTTGATTGTAAAGGCGTACAAAAGTGAATGGATTTTTGATTTAAAAAAAAGAGGAGAGAACTAGGAGAGTTAGCCATGAAAATAAATATCATGAGATAATCACATAAAGTGGAGAGTATTTAAAGATGGGGTTAGTAAAGGACATAGGGTGGGGTTAAGTGGAGACAAAATAGTAGCAATAAGTATCCCCAAATTCCTCTAAGTAGATCTGGAAAATGAACCAGACTGAATCCTGAGAGGAAAATCCAAAAAAAGAGTTGGTGTGAGCCCTCTGTCTAGTCAAGGCTGTTATAGGGTATAGTCCACAGAGAGGTCTGTGGACACCAAGGACAGTGCCTGACCCCAGTGGACCATACAAAGTACTCCAGCCCAGAGAGAGCTTGGGCACCAGGGTAACAAGAGTTCTCAGACCCATACAGGGATCCTCAACTTATCAGATGTTAAGCTTTGTCACTCTGGGTTCTGGGTCATTGATCCAGGGTGGTCCTAAGAAGGCAACCTGCATGTAGGAGGTTCCACTTGTGGGTAGAACATTTTGGGGTAAAGAGTCCTATGCTATATGAGAGGATCAAGTCCAGAAGAAAGCAGCAGCTGTGCTTCTGGGGTCTGCATGGTGGGATTCAGCTCTAAGTTCTAGCCCAACTGAATCAGCCTGCAGAGGAATAAGCATGGCAATAATCCTAGCCCACTCCTATCACAGAAATTCCCAGCTGGCTGACTGCAGCTGAGTGTAGCAGAATTCTATCCCTGCTCAGACTCAAAAACTAGTAGAGCTCAGAACACAGCGGGGCAGCAATTAGACTTCTCTACGATCAGCTCACTTTGGGAGCCCTGAAAGCTTACAGGACCTCCAGTTTGAACTATCTTTGAGATTCTGGGAGTGTAAAACATTCAATATCCCAAGAAAGCAACAGCAGGACCAGCCTAGACCTTCCCTTCACAAGTGTACAGAGCCCAATCCTAAAAATAAATTTAAGGTCAGGAAGTAGTATGGAAAAATGAACAAACAAAACAAAAAAACACCTCTGCCTGCACTGATGCAGAGTGCAGTGAACAGAATCAAGAGAACAATTTATACAATGACAACAAAATAGTAGAGACAAGAAAACCTTGAAAGATTTAGGGATTCTGATCAGAGTAATCACTAACCACAATTTCGGAAAACCATTTATGAAACATGTTTCCTTATCTTTTGACAGAGGTGAGATTCAGAAATCAGAAGACATATATGCTGTATATATGTACGCATGTCTTTTATCATCTGTAAACCTCAATTTCCTCATCTAAAATAATCCTTGCATTGCCTGCCTCCCAAGATTATTCTAAGAAAGGAATTTTATAAACCCCATAGAGTTAAGCAATTTCCAAAAAATATTGTTCAATATGGCTTTTTGCTATATATGTGTATTTTAGAACCTAAGTTATATCTGTCTAGTGTATCAGGAAATTACTGCACAAAGCAGATACTATAAAACCTTTTTACATGAAAAGGCAGAATCAAGGGCAGCTAGGTGGCACAGTGGATAGAGCACCAGCCCTGAAGTCAGGAGGACCCAAGTTCAAATCTGGCCTCAGACACTTGACACTGCCTAGCTCTGTGACTCTGGGCAAGTCACTTAACCCCAATTGCCTCAGCAAAAAAAGAAGAAAAAGAAAAGGCAGAATCAGTCTCCAAGCAGCCAACCATCCATCTAGTCTAATCCAGATCTGAACAAGGTTCTCCCTAAAAATGTACCTGACAAGTGGTCATCCATAGTCTTTAGGAGAGGAGAAATCCACCATCTCCTTCAGCAGACCATTCCATTCTTGGACAGCTCTAATTGTTAAGAAGTTTTTCCTCTTATCAAATGGAAATGTGTCTCTCTGAAATTCAATCCACCTACTACTCCTAGGTCTAGTTTTCTGGAGAGACCTTCAGCCAAGCAGAGTTATGGTTTTAGCA
This sequence comes from Myrmecobius fasciatus, assembly GCA_023553655.1. NCBI lineage: Eukaryota > Metazoa > Chordata > Mammalia > Dasyuromorphia > Myrmecobiidae > Myrmecobius > Myrmecobius fasciatus. The sequence goes on along the minus strand of JAJPUD010004586.1, from coordinate 186,805 downwards.
GACAGAGAAAAGTCTGAACAGCCCCAAGAGATGCTAAATTTTGTTTGATCCTTTAGCCTGATATTTAATCATTTCTGATACAGTTATAAACTTTTTATTCTTCTCTGAATAACCCTTTCAAGGCCTCAGAAGCAGCTCTTACAAATCTTCCCTTAAAGTCTTCGGCCAGCCTTATCCTTGAAATACCAGAAGACAGCTTTAGCGTACGTGCTAACTCTCCTCTTGGGCAAATTATGAGATTACTGCTTCCCCAAGACCTGGACAATAGGCCTTTCTTAGTACAGTCCAAGATTAGCTTTCTTGACTGCTATAACAGTACTGACTCATACTGAGGATGCAGTCCATTTAAAACCCTCTTTTGTTATACTCATTACCCTCCTCACCACACTCATTCATTAAGTTGAATTTCTGAAGTTCATATTTTATGTCCAAATGTAAAATCTCACATTTGAAATTATTAAATAATTAAATTTAAAAATTATTAAATGTCATCTTATTAGATGTCTTTCTGAATCTCAACTCAACCCTGTCATTTGGTGTTAGTTACCTTTCCCCTGCTTTTTGTCATCTGATAAACATGTCAGCTCAACACATATAACCTACATCAGATTTCTTGCTTTCTCAATAAGGAGGGGAAGAGAAGGAGGAACAGAGAAAATTTGAAACTCATCATTTTTAAAAAATGAATTTTAAAAACTGTTTTTATATGTAATTGGGGAAAATAAAATATTTTTTAAAAACTCCAACAAGCTCAAAAAACATATTAGCACAGGGTTCAGAAGAACCCTTTGGGGCAGGTTCACTAGGGAATTTCCAAACAAACAGAATGATCAATGACTATGCTTCGAGCCTGTCCACTCATACCAGCTTTGAATTCAACTATGACTATTATCAATCACTGTCTAGGGCACATTTCTTCATCTTTTACAGAAGAAATGCACAAGGATCTTTATCATATATTATCCTAAAAAAGTCCGGGAATGCGCTATAGTATTCTCTTGATATTTCAGCTTACTAAGAAAATCAATCCAAAAAGGCCTGTTAGATGGCTCAGTGGACAGAATGTAGGGCCTGGTCTCAGGAAAACTTCAGTTCAAATCTGGCCTCAAACCTTACTAACTGTGTGATTCTGAGGGCAAGTAACTTCATCTGTTTACTTTAATCCACTGAAGGAAATGGCAAACCACTTCATTATCTTTGCCAAGAAAACCCCACAGATGGCCCGGCATACTCTAGTCCAGAAGGTCATGAAGAACTGGATGTGTCTGAACACTACCACCATCAATTAACCAGCATTCATTACTTGTCTATTATGTGCTAGACACTGTGCCAGACGTGGGGATTCAAAGACAAAAATGCAACAGTCCCTGTTCTCAAGGAGCTTACATTCTAAAAAGAAAACATGTATATTTGAGGTAATCCAAAAGTCTTAGCGCAGTCTGAAGGTATTTGTAATAATACAAAATGTCAAAACCTATTCTCAATTAATCCAGTGTGAAGGTACTTGTAATAATACAAAATATCATAACCTGTTCTCGATTAATCCAGACTGGCTTGTTTTTGTATTGTTCAGATATTTAGATATGTCTGACTCCTCATAGCCGCATTTTGGAGGTTTTCTTGGCAAAGATACTGGAATGGTGTGCCATGTCCTTCTCCAGCTCATTTTACAGATAGCAAACTGAGGCATACAGGATTAAGTCACCCAGCTAGTGTCTTGAGGCCAGATTTGAATTCATGTCTTCACAACTCCTGGCCTAGCGCTCTAACGATTGTACCACTTCAGTACCAATTAGTAGACTCCTTTTCTTCTCTTTTTGGAAAATCAAGATATTTGCTCTTCTCTAATTCTAACCTATTCTACTAGTCACAATTTTTCATAGTTCATCAAGTACTCTTCAATTTAGTCCCTGGACTTGAAGGTATAAAAGATTGCTAAGTGCCTCTTGCCATCTCTCCAAATTTAAATGGTTCCTATAAAATTTTTCTTTTATCCTCCACAGTCTAATGAATATTTTCTTTAGTCAATAAAAGGGCAACAAAAATGAATTGGATGGCTCTTCCTTCTTCCTGTCATTTATGTCCAACATTCACCTGAAAGGGACAACCATATCGGATTATCCTTTTCCCTTTAATTTAGTTAAAAGTTCCTCAGTGAAAGTCTTTCTTCTACCTTAAGCCTTAATACTCCTGACACTATTGTTTCACAAAATGTTTTTATTGATTTAGTAAAACATCACCATTTCATCAAAACCATTTGGTACTGGCTAAGAAATAAGAGTAGTTGATCAGTGGCATAGGATAGGATCACAGGACAAACTAGGCAATAACTATAGCAATTTGATGTTTGATAAACCCAAAGACCGCAGCTTTTGGGATAAGTCCTCACCATTCGATAAAAATTGCTGGGAAAATTGGAAACTAGTGTGGAAGAAATTAGGGCTTGACCCACATCTAACACCACATATCAAGATAAGATCTAAATGGGTTCATGATTTGGATATAGAGTGATATTATAAGCAAATCAGAGGAACATAGTATCGTTTATCCCTCAGACCTGTGGAGATGGAATAAATTTATGTCCAAAGAAGAACTGGAACTCTTAATTGAAAACCAGATAGATAACTTTGACTATATTAAGTTAAAAAGTTTTTGTACAAACAAAACTAATGCAAGTCAAGATTAGGAGAGAAGCAATAAATTGGGAAATCGTCTTTACACTTAAGGGTTCTGATAAAGGCCTCATTTCTAAATTATATAGAGAATTGTCTCATATTTATAAGAATCCAAGCCATTCTCCAATCGATAAATGGTCAAAGGATATGAACAGACAATTTTCAGATGATGAAATTAAAACTATTTCTAGGTATATGAAAAGGTGTTCCAAATCACTATTGATCAGAGAAATGCAAATTAAGACAACTCTGAGGTTACCACTACACAACTGTCAGATTGACTAAAATGACAGGAAAAGATAATGACGAATGTTGGAGGGGGATGTGGGAAAACTGGGACACTGATACATTGTTGGTGGAACTGTGAACGGATCCAACCATTCTGGAGAGCAATTTGGAACCATGCTCAAAAAGTTATCAAACTGTGCATACCCTTTGACCCAGCAGCGTTTCTATTGGGCTTATATCCCAAAGAGATCTTAAAGGAAGGAAAGGGACCCATATGTGCAAGAATGTTTGTGGCAGCCCTTTTTGTAGTGGCTAGAAACTGGAAACTGAATGGATGCCCATCAATTAGAGAATGGCTGAATAAATTATGGTATATGAAAATGTTATGGAATATTATTGTTCTATAAGAAACGACCAGCAAGAGGATTTCAGAGAGGCCTGGAGAGACTTGCATGAACTGATGCTGAGTGAAATGAGCAGAACCAGGAGATCATTGTACACGGCAACAACAATATGATGATCAATTCTGATGGACATGGCTCTCTTCAACAATGAAATGTTTCAAACCAGTTCCAACTGTTCAGTGAAGAAAGCCATATACACCCAGAGAGAGGGATGTGAAATGTGGACCACAACATAACATTTCCATGCTATTGATGTTTTCTTGCATTGTTTCCTTTCTCTGATTTTTTTTTCTTGTAGATACGATTTTTCTTGCACAACAATGATAAGTGTGGAAATATGTATATATATATATATATTTGATTTGTCAAGTATTTTAACATAATTAACATGTAGTGGTTTTCCTGCCATCTAGGGGAGGGGTGGGGACTAGGGGGGAAAAATTTGTAACAGAAAACTTTGTAAGGGTCAATGTTGAAGAATTACTCATACATATGTTTTGCAAATAAAAAGCTTAAAAAAAAATTACCATCCTTCCCTCCTAAAGAGGGGCTCCACATAATAGTAATTTTCAAAGATGGAGAAATCATTATAACTGAAAAATACATCAAAAAAGTTTGAAAATATCAAAATGCACAAACTTATGGATCTTCTATTTCTGCAAACAGATGAGATGGGAGCTTTGAACACTATTCTTACACAGGACTGTCATGCCATACTTGGATTATCTTCTATTGATATGCAGATACAAATGTGAACTCAGCAATTTAGAATTTCCTTCCAGTGATGCAAATCATAGCCCATGCATGCCTACTCTATCTTAAACAATTCTTGTCCATGCCCTCCCACAATTTTGCCGTGAGATTCCTCAAAATGTAGAGGCCTAATTTTGGGGGGTACCAATACAGTATTCTGGGTATCTCCCTGACATCTCATATTCTCACCAGGTAACCAGCCTAAAAAATCTTTCATCTTGCTCCTCTCTGGCCCTCCTCCTTGGTTTTATGTTGCATGGCCTGCTCTGCCCTGCCCCTCTCCATGTGATATTCATTATTTGAGATCGCTACATTCTATGTGTCAATGCCGTAAAGTAATCCTAGCAAACTGTTGGTTTCAAAAAATGGGCCTTTGTTTTCATGGGAAGCTTGGATATTAAAGGGGTCTTGCTATTTGTAGAAGGAAACTCTTCTATGTCTTTTAAAAATATAAGCTGACAGGTAGGTTTCATGTTCTCTTTGGGCCACTCCCCCTTTTCTTCTTTATCAGAAATATTTCTATTTGGAGCATTCTATCCTTCCTCACCTAAGATTCTACCTTTTGTTGAACCCTGAAATCTGCTCTCCCAAAATCTAAATTGCTCATCATACTGTGTCTGCCTATCTTATCCTTCCTTCCCAAATTTTAAGATGGAACTTCTTTCCAAGGTGCCTACTATTTCCACCTCCACAGCCAGATTGTCCTTGTTAATGAGAATTGGGTAGAGAATAAAAATTTCCCATTGATTGCTTTTTTTTTTTTTTTTAAATTGCTAAGGCAACTGGGATTAAGTGATTTGCCCAGGGTCACACAGCTAGGAAGTGTTAAGTGTCTGAGACCAGATTTGAACTCGGATCCTCCTGACTTCAGGGCCGGTGCTCTATTCATTGCACCATCTACCTGCCTCCCCAATTGCTCTTGAATGATGAAATTATCATGAGAGCAAATCAAGCAGACTATGAGCTGCTCTACTTTAAGCAGCTAGAGCACTCTATAGCAGATAGTTCATCCTTTATTTTTTCATCAGTCTCACTCTTTATTCCAGTCATCCAACTCCAGTGGCAAGATAAAAGTCAAGATGACTGACACGGCCCAGAACGCAGTGAATGACCTTGGTGTCTTCAATGTCTAACCAAGCTCTAAGTGCTCCATAGTGCTAACTTCAGTCATCTTCATGGCCACTGAAATAAAATGTTTTTATTCATCCATTCCATTGGGGGAAGTCTTCACATGCTTGAGTAGATGTCCCCCCCCAACTCGCTGACAATTTGACACTAACTCATCTTCAACCTGGTTTAGCCCATCTGCAGAGACAGTTTTAATGGAGTACAGATGCTGCACATACTATAGCTTCTTGGAGCCACTGGTGAAATTTAGTGCCATGTGGATACCAAAAATGGATTAATATCTTCAAAAAGGGCTCTGTAATCCCTCATTCAAAGATGTTAGTCCTCCTTGGACATTCTATACATGTCATACAGATATGCAGATAACTAAAATTCCCATAATTACTCTATCAAGCTTCGGTACCAAGCTTTATGAACTTATATTCAATATTTCCTCTTTCTTTCTAGGTGGTCTGGAATACATTCCAATTACAATAAAGAGAAATTAACTATTGCCATGATATCGCACTGAAACAATTGGTTAAGTGAGAAAACATCTGGGGACAGTAGAAAGAATGGATGGTATTTTTGAAGGTAAAATAAAGCACCCACCACAAATGTTTGGAGCCAATTTTAACTATGAGGAACTAAAAATGCACAAAACCACTAGCTGGGTGGCTGTTCCTGATCCTGCTGAGTAGATTTCAAAGTGTCAGGTTTCACTCTTTATGCTCCTTCCGGAAGAATAGTCAGGCTACTCTTTGTTTCAATAATTCTAAAAAGTACTTAGTATAAACTATAACAAGTCCTTTGGGTTCATCCTAGGTGTTTAACAATGCCTCTTCATTCCCTTAATTATTCATCACAAGAATTCTTCATTCTTATCTTCGTGAGGTGGAACAAGGTGTTGCAAAGACATGCTTCAGATATAAAAAGGAAGGAAACAAAGAAAATGAGGAAAAAAATCTTGGCTATGACAGATCTTATAAAAACTGGACATTTCTGTGTCTAAGTGATTGGTACCAATTTATAAGTGATGTGTATTCCACAATAAATAAAATGTTAAGTTATGAATAAAGTTCTTGAAGAAACAGCTGTCAATAACTACTTGAAAAATTGTCCAAATGCTTTGAAAGTCATGTACAACCAAATCAAGTTAACACATTAACCTGGAAAAGATAGTTTAAAAAAAAATCATAAAATTCAATGTTGCCGAGGCTAAAGAAGATAAACATTATGACACTGGGGACAGGATTCTGAATATACATATATGTATATATATTTTGACTGAAGGGTTACTAAATAGAGAATAGGCTTTTTTTTTTTTTTTTTTAATGCTAAGCCTAGCTCTTATGCCAGCATATTTACCATTAGGTGAAAAGAATGTCAAATTAGCTTAGGTGAATTAAGTTGTCAAAATTCCATTTAGTCCGTGGGAGTGGTCTGTGACAGTCTTAGGGAAGGATGGATCAAGCAAGATGGGTCCTGGTCTCCTACTATCTCTCCAGGAAAGCAACAGCTGCATATTCTCATCACATAACAGGGGCAAGAGAAAGACACAAAAAGCAAAACCAAACCCAGAATTGAGAAAAGCAAGAAATATGGACTTTTACTACTGGAATTGGTCTCAGCAATTATCTTGTCCAACTCTTACCCCTCCTCCTCTACAAAATACCTAATAAATTGTCTCCCATTCTCTCCAATGAGGGAGGAAGATCATTCCACTTTGGGACAGCTGTTAGGAAGCTTATCCTTATGTCAAACTGAAACCTGATTCCTTGTAACCTCTTATCACAGTTCCTAGCTTTGTCCTCTAGGGTCCAATGGGAAAGTCTAATTCTTCCTTCACAGGTCAACCCTTCAAATATCTGCTGACATCTTCTATGTCTTAAAATCTCCTCTTTTCTCAATGAGTTCTGCAAAAATTGAGCCAAAAGATTTTGAGACTATGACATCCAGACAAGGAGAAGGTCACCAGTAGTGTGTGCAAAGCCCATTCTCTGTAGTATGCCCTTCACTAAAAAGATCCTGAGCTGTGATTCCAAATGTCTGGATTGGTTCTCTATTGGCATTGACCCCATTTCTCCATGCAATACAGCAGATGGTCTTTGTGAGTAGCAATGACCAAAACAATCCACATGTGCTTGACTCAGGCAGAACTTGTGGCCACATCCATAGCATGTAGCGGTACAAGAGCCAACATTCTGGAGCTCAAAGAGTGTTGGTCTAGAGTCAGAAAGGTCTGGGAAGCCAGCTATCTATGGGGCTCTAAGCAAACCACACACACACTCTCAACCTCCAAGGACTATGGGGCCTTCTCTTCCAAGTGTATTGAAGCTCCAGTGAAAACAAAGCCTTATATGTTAGTTATTATTGCTGCTGTTATTACTGGGGTCTGATATTCAAGGAATCGTGATTTTTGAGGGTCTAAGTTTTTCTTCCACTGATGCAGATGGCAACTATCCATGGTTTGGTATTCAGGGCTGCTATGATTAAAAAAAAATTTTTTTTTTTTAATTTCCATCTTTAAATTGTACATGATAGTTAATTTCCTCAAACCTGGTCTTCCTCCAAACTTCCCATTTCTACTGGATTCTCCACCACTCCTCTGATCAAAGCAGTCAAACTCATTCTTGACTCTTCATTCTCTCTCACTCCCTTTATGCCATCTGTTGCCATGTCCTCTTCATCCACAGTATTCTCACACTACTTTTTGTCTCTGGGTCTTCTTCCTACTCTTATAGATTCTCTCCAAGTTCAGGCCCTCAGCCCCTCTCAGATAGACTATTGAAACAGCCTTTCTAATCGTTCTCCCTGCCACCATTATTTCCCTTTGCAAATCTGTCTTCCAGTTTTCAAATAAAGATTATAATAATATAATAGTACAATATAATAAGTTATTATATATAATAATATAATGTAGCAAAGTCCTGATCACATCACATCCCAACATACCCCACCATCACCTAAAAAAACAAAAACTCTTTCCTCTTGCCAAGCCAAAATACAGCTCTTTAGTTTGGTCTTTAAGACCCATCTATAATCTCCCTCATATTTCCCTTTCCCAGTCTCATTTCATATACTCCCTGAAATTTGGTTCCAGTCCAAATGGCCTCCTGGCTGTACCACACACTTAACATTCCATCTCCTGCCTTCTGAACCTGCCTTTGCACATAGCTGAGCTCCCTGATTGAAATGCACTTTTTCATTATCTTTCTTGCCTAGAATGCATTCAAAGATAGTTCAGGAACCAGAGGTTCTTTCTGATATCTCCACTAGCTTACACTCTTTACTTCTTGAAATTACATTCTATTATCTGGGTACACAATGTGTCACCCTGGTCGGATGCAAGCTCCCCAAGGTCAGGACTCCTTTATGTCTCTAGATCCTCAGCACGTGACACAGAATCTTGAATATACTAGGTGCCCCACAAGTACTTGTCAGATTGAACTGGTAATGGAGAACACTAGGCAGGCCCTTGGGTGGGCAAGCAGTTGCTCATTGGGCACATACTCCAAGCCTTTTCAGCTTATAGAGTCTCTTGAAGTCCTCCCCCACTTTTTAACACCTTCCATCCAAGCAATGCCTTTGAAAAACCATGAAGAGGCACTAGAGTAGATTACAGTCTATGGCTGGCATCTCATCAAAAATGGAAAATTCAAAACTTGAAGGAATATAAGCTGGATCTAGAGCCCAACAGCACACATACTTTCTGGATCACAAATAAAACCAGAGTCAAGGGCAAATACACAAGATTGTTTCAGACAGCTCAGGATTCCTTGGCCTTTTGGGGAGTCTGAAAATAGAATATGAGCAAGGGAGGCCTCTTTAAACACTAAAAGGTTGCTTTATGATCAGACTTTTAGTGTTCTAACTTCTGAGAATACTAGAAGTAGAGGAAAAGGTCTTTGAATATAGACAGATGAGTGGTATTAAGTACTCTGACTTGGAAAACCACAAATTAACATTACGGATAATGTGCCATATTTAAAAAAAAAAAAACTGTTAAACATTTTCCAATTACATTTTAACTTGGTTTGGACTAGGTGATTGATATGTCTTACTGAGACCAACTTAAACTTGAGCAAGAATCCCTTCATATTAACAATGGCCAACAATTTCATGGAGATTTAATGCTTGCAAAGCACTTCACATACAGCTCATGATGTAATCCTTATTACAACCCAATGAGGAAAGAGATATTAAGACTCAGAGATATTAAGTGACAGGTCCAGAGTTACACAGCTCTCAAAAATCTAAAGTGGGATTCAAATCTTCAGAACTTATCCAGTTCCTACCTCAGTAAGTCTAACTATACAGAACTTGCTGACCTCCCTAAGTACTCTAATCCTCTTTGATTGAGAAATGTTCCAATAACCTACAGGTTTCTTTCAGATTGAGCTCAAAGGTCTTCCTGTATTACTTCCTCTCAGTATCCCCATTCTGCAGCCAGGGCCAACCAGCACAAGTCTCACTCCTCTTTCCTATGACAGCTTGAAAACAACTTCAAACCTACCTCAAAGTCTTCTCTTCATGAACAACAGAACACAGATATTAAAGCTAAAGGGAAACTCACACAGCATCTGGCCCAACTCCCTCCTTTTGCATGTGGAAAAACAATCTCCAAAAAGAACTGACCTGTTCAATTCCACAAATGGAGAATTTTATCTCTATCTTCTGAAAATGGGCTGGTGAAGCTGTTTTAGGAAGGCTCCAATGAGGAGTCAACTTACCCAGTGTCACCACCATGACTGGGATGCTGAGGCGCTGCCGAGTGCTCTGAGACAATCGTAAAAACCCATACTCCAGAGAATACTCCACTATGTACTCTTCTTGGGGCCATACTAAAAGGAACAAGGAAAAGAGGTATGAACATTCTAGATGGAAAAGATGAAATTACAGTTTCCTAACACACCCCCTCCTCCCCATCACCACTGCCTGAAAGAAGTTAAAAGTAATACGACAAAGAACAAGACCAGAGAATTTAGAGCTGAAAGATGCCTTAGGTATCCCATCCAAGCCTTTACTTTCCAGAAGCCCAGAAGGAATCATAATTAATAAAAAGCAAAGCTAGAACTTGAATCCAAAAGAAAAGATTCCCATTGTTACCACTATTTAACATAGTATTAGAAATGCTAGCTGTAGCAATAAGACATGAAAGAGAAATTGAGGGAATAAGTATGGGAAAGAAGAAATGAAATTATTGCTTTTTGCAGATGATATGATTTATTTAGAAATCCTAAAATAATTAACCAACAATTAATTGAAACAATAAATTCAGCAAAGTTGCAGGATATAAAATAAATAAAAAACAAACCATTAGCATTTCTATAAATCAATAACAAAACCCATCAGAAAAAAGCTAGAAAGAGAAAATACATTCAAAATAACTACAGCCTCTTAATTGTTTTGATCTTTTTCTTTAAAAACCAACAAACAAAAAACATAAAACACAAAATAACTACAGAAGCTACAAAATACTTGGAAATGTATATTTTTCTTTCTTTCTTTCTTTCTTTTTTCTGAGGCAATTGGGGTTAAGTGTTGCCCAGGGTCACACAGCTAGGAGGTGTTAAATGTCTGAGGCCAGATTTGAACTCAGGTCCTCCCGACTTCGGGGCTGGTGCTCTATCCACTGCACCACCTAGCTGCCTCCAGAGCATATTTTCAAGATGTACTCAGGTACTTTATGAATCCAACTAAAAAACACTGCAGAAATAAAGATAAACCTAAATAATCAGAGAAATACCAGCTGTTCATGGGTAGGTTGATATAATTGTAACAAAAATGACAATGCTACCTAAATTAATTTAACATTCAATTACATAAATTAAACTACCAAAGACATTTTATAGAGCTAGAAAAACAAAACAAAACAAAATTAATATGGAAGAGCAGAAAGGTGAAGAAACTCAAGGGTAATAACAAAAAAAAAAAAAAAAAAAAAAAAAAAAGAGTGAGAAGGAGATTATCAGTACCAGATCTCAAATTATACTATAAAGTTCCTATTTTTAAACAATTTGGTGCTGGTTAAAAAAGAGAGAGATCAATTTTGGAAAGAGGTTAAGTATACAACACATGGAAGCAAATATAGTAGAAGCACTGCAAGACCTCAAGTTAAAGGAACACAGAATCACTGGTTTGACAAAAATTGTTAGGTTCAACCAAGCCTCTAGTGATATACATTAAGATAAACTCCAAATGAATACATGATATATATAAAAGATATTTCATAAACAAATTGGAGGAACAAGGAAGAAATCACCTTTCAGATCTATGGATAGAGGAGTTAATGATTAAACAAATGAGAAGATCCCACAAGATAAAGTGGACAATTTTGATTACATAAAATTAAGAAATTTCTGTTACAAACAAATTTATCATTCAGTCATTTTTTTTTTGGCAGACTCTTCATGACTCCATTTGGGGTTTTCTAGGTAAAGATACTAGAATGGTTTGCTATTTCCTTCTCCAGTTCATTTTACAGATGAGGAACTAAGACACGTAGGGTGAAGTGACTGGCCCAGAGTCACATAGCTAGTAAGTGTCTGAGGCCACGTTTGAACACAGCAAGATTAGTCTTGCTGCACCACCTTATTGCACAAGTTTAGGAATAGTTAAAATTAGAAGACAAACAGATAAATGGGAAAACCTCTATAGAAAGTTTCTCTGAAAAAGTCTCACATTCAAGAGGGAAAGGAATCAAATTTACAATAAGAATCATCCCCCAATAGCTAACTGATCAAAAGATAGCAACACACAGTTTTCAAAGGAAGAAATCTAAGTTATCAACAGCATATGAAAAATGTTCTAAATGACTAATAATTTTTCAAAATTAAAGCAACTTTGAGATTGGATCTACCTCATACCTATCAATCAGATTAATAAAAATGACAAAAGGGAAAAATTAAAAAGAGTTCAAGAGGCTGTGAGAAAATGAGCACACTAGGTACACTATTAATAAAGCTGTGAACTGATGCAGCTATTTTGGAAAGCAAGAATGGGACTGTACCCATGTACTTCCAACCTGAGAAGGATGATACCTAATCTTAGTGAGGAAAAGGACTGGAAAACAAGCCAACAAATAGTATTTAAATATAAAGGTATATTCTTATGCCCTAAGAAATAACAAAAAATATGAAATAACCCCCCCCAAAAAATCATGGTCAGATCTATATAAACTAATGTAGAATGAAAAAAAAAAAGAATGAAAATAGCATAAACAATGACTACAATGATATAAATAAGTGTGAAGCAACAATAAAAGACACATGAACTCAGATTAAAGGGAAGAATCAATACTGGTTCTAAAAGACAGATGAATGCAATTACATTCTCTTCTCTTGGTAGATAGAAGTGGGGGATTTGCAGGTATTGAATATTGTATATACTGTTAAGGCTACTGCTACAGTGGGAAGTTTTGTTCAATTGTGTTTCTTAAGATGGAGAGGGGGAAGAATTATCAGGAAATATTTGCGGCATCAAAAAAGCAACAACCTAAAAATCCAAGAGTTATCAATAAAACTTTAAATAGCCATTATTAGACGCCTAGAGAGGGGTCTGTTTGTGGTCATAGTGTCAGAAGCATAGCTAGGCCCAAAACCCCATTTCTAGTCCTTTTCATTAAGGTACACAAAAGGATCTTTTACATTAAGGTCCAGGTGAGCTGGACTCTTTCAGAGTGATTTGCTTTGTAATTTTAAGCCCTATACAGCAAGGACAATTGTTTCACAAGAGCCCATTTACTCCTCCTTTTTCAGCAACTAAGACTGAAGTAGGGAGGCTGTGCTTTGCCACAGAAAGAGGGAAAAGAGAATGTCAAGTCTATAAGAGGCAAACAAAATACACTTGAAAAATGAAGATATGAGGGGAAAAGAAAGTGAAGACAGGCGATTATTTCCTACCCACAAAAGTCTCAATTCATCATTGGAATAATAGAGCTTAAGCACACTTCTCCATTTACAATGAAAAACTATATACAAGAAAACTAGAAAAGTACTGAAAAGGATGGAAAATGTTCAACTAAGTGATTTTCCTAAACTGATCTAATTCTCCCACAATTTTAAGAAATTTCTACAAACAAGTTTTTTGCTCAGTCATTTTCTAGCCACATCCAATTCTTCATGACCCCATTAGAGCAGACTTTATAGATCAAAACAAGGTAAGTGCACAAAAGAGATGTGAAGCAAATTCAGCATAACAGGAAAGACAAATTTCTAATGTGGGGATGGTGGTGGTCTTGAGCTAGCAACACTGTTGTGAGATCAGAGATGAAGAGCTTAACTTAACTTGCTCCTCAATGATGAAATCAGGCAGGCAAGGTAGCACATACAGAGTAGTTCCTTGAATTTGGAACTGTGCCCAAAGTGCTACAAAACTGTTCATACCCTTTGATCCAGCAGTGTCTCTGCTGGGCTTGTATCCCAAAGAGAGCATAAAAAAGGAAAGGGGACCCCTGTGTGCAAAAATGTTTTAGCAGCCCTTTTTGTAGTGGCAAGGAACTGGAAACTGAGTGGATGCCCATCATTTGGGGAATGGCTGAATAAGTTATGGTATATGAATGCAATGTAAAATTGCTGTTCCATTAAGAAATGGTTTCCAAAAAGTCTGGAAAAACTTACATGAACTGACGCTGAGTGAAGTGAGTAGAATTAGAACACTGTACACAGTAACAGCAAGATTATGTAATGATAATCGTGATAGACTTAGCTCTTCTCAACAATACAATGATCGAAGACAATTCCAATAGACTTACAGGATGCCACCTGCATCCAGAAAGAAAACTATGCAGACTAACTGTGTATTGAAGCATACTATTTTCTCATCTTTTTTTGTTGTTTGCTTTTTCCCTTTAGTTCTGATTTTTCTCTTATGACATGATTAATAAGAAAATGTATTTAGAAATATTGTAAATATGCACAACCTATATTACATTGCTTGCTCTTTTGGGGAGGGGAGACGTAAGGGAAAGAGGAACGAAAAATTTTGAACACAAAATCTTACAAAAATGAATGTTGAAAACTATCTTAACATGTATTTGGAAAAATAAAATACTACTGAGGGAAAAGAAACATGTAATAGTCCCTGTGATGTCAGTCCTTTATTTATGGTTACTATAAGTGCTTTATTAATTTCCTATTAGTAAAAGAAAAACAAAAAACACAAACCCACTAATAACAGCAACAGCAGCCTTTAATTTTGGCAATGTACATTTCCTTATGTGTGCCTCACAACCACTTTGTGAAGTGACTACTGAAAGTATCCCCATTTTACTAAGGAGATAATTAAGGCTATAAGAAATTCCATGACCTTTGTGTGATCTCAGTCCCAGTTTAAACAAAGAATCTTCCAAGTCCAGCAGTACTTTAGCCTCTGTGAACAGGAACCTCCTGCAGCCCTCAAAGAGGAGTCTGGGTACAGTGAGGCAATACTCAGTATTAAAATTATAAGTATATCCTACGTAGAGAACCCTAAAGACTCAACTAAAAAACTACTAGAAACAATTCACAACTTTAGCAAAGTTGCAGGATACAAAATAAATCCACATAAATCATCAGCATTTTTATATATTACCAATAAAGTTCAGCAGCAAGAGATACAAAAAGAAATTCCATTCAAAATAACTGTTGATAGTATAAAATATTTGGGAATTTATCTGCCAAGAGATAGTCAGGAACTATATGAACTAAACTACAAAACACTTTCCACACAAATCAAATCAGACCTAGTCAATTGGAAAAACTTAAAATGCTCATGGGTAGGCCGAGCGAATATAATAAAAATGACAATACTACCCAAACTAATTTACTTATTTAGTGCCATACCAATCAAATTCCCAAGAAATTATCTTACAGATCTAGAAAAAATAGTAGCAAAGTTCATTTGGAAAAACAAAAGGTCAAGAATTTCAAGGGGATTAATGAAAAAAAAGGCTGATGATGGAGGACTTGCTGTACCAGATCTAAAACTATATTATAAAGCAGCGGTCATCAAAACCATATGGTACTGGCTAAGAAATAGAATAGTCAATCAGTGGAATAGGATAGAATCACAAGACAAACTAGGCAATAACTATAGCAATTTGGTTTTTGATAAACCCAAAGACCCCAGCTTTTGGGATAAGTATTCACTATTTGACAAAAACTGCTGGGAAAACTGGAAACTAGTGTGGAAGAAATTAGGGCTTGACCCACATCTAACACCACATACCAAGATAAGATCTAAATGGGTTCATGATCTGGATATAAAGAGTGATACTATAAGTAAATTAGAGGAATGTAATATAGTTTACCTCTCAGACCTTTGGAGATGGAATAAATTTATGTCCAAAGAAGAAGTGGAACTCTTAATTGAAAACCAGATAGATAACTTTGACTATATCAATTTAAAAAGTTTTTGTACAAACAAAATCAATGCAGACAAGATTAGGAGGGAAGTAATAAACTGGGAAATCATCTTTACATTCAAGGGTTCTGATAAAGGTCTCATCTCTAAAATATATAGAGAATTGTCTCATATTTATAAAAATTCAAGCCATTCTCCAATCAATAAATGGTCAAAGGATATGAACAGACAATTTTCAGAGGATGAAATTAAAACTATTTATAGTCATATGAAAAGGTGCTCCAAATCACTGTTGATCAGAGAAATGCAAATCAAGACAGCCCTGAGATACCACTTCACACCTGTCAGATTGGCTAAAATGACAGGAAAAGTTAATGATGAATGTTGGAGGGGTTGTGGGAGGGCTGGGACACTCCTGCATTGTTGGTGGAGCTGTGAACGGATATAGCCATTCTGGAGAACAATTTGGAGCTATGCTCAAAAAGTTATCAAACTGTGCATACCCTTTGACCCAGCAGCATTTCTATTGGGCTTATATCCCAAAGAAATCATAAAGAAAGGAAAAGGCCCCACATGTGCAAGAATGTTTGTGGCAGCTCTTTTTGTAGTGGCTAGAAACTGGAAACTGAATGGATGCCCATCAATTGAAGAGTGGCTGAATAAACTATGATATATGAACACTATGGAATATTATTGTTCTATAAGAAATGAGCAGCAAGATGATTTCAGAGAGGCCTGGAGAGACTTACATGAACCGATGCTGAGTGAAATGAGCAGAACCAGGAGATCATTATACACGGCAACAACAGTACTATATGACGATTAATTCTGATGGACATGGCTCTCTTCAACAATGATATGTTTCAAACCACCTCCAATTGTTTACTGAAGAAAGCCATATACACCCAGAGAGAGGGATGTGAAATGTGGACCACAACATAACATTCTCATACTCCTTGATTGATGTTTGCTTACATTGTGTTTCCTTTATCTGATATATCGTTTGTATAGATAAGATTTTTCTTGCACAACAATGATAAGTTTGGAAATATGTATACATATATTCGATTTGCCAATATTTTAACATAATTAACATGTAGTGGATATCCTGCCATCTAGGGGAGGGGTGGGGAAGTTGGGGGGAAAAATTTCTAACGGAAAGCTATGTAAGTGTTATTGTTGAAGAATTACCCACACATATGTTATGCAAATAAAATAAAATTAAAAAAAAAATTATAAGTATATCCTACTGCTAGCAGGTAAGCTTCATGAATCTAGACTCCATAGAACTTTTGTTGTACTATTTTGTAAGGAACAGAATTTATGAAACTCCAGTTTACAAGGCAGATTAAGTCATCTTCTGGACTCCCACCCATCTTGTGGGAACAAACCATGAAATGGGCTTTGGAAGCCAGAAGAAAAGGAGATTCTGTAGATCCTGACAAGTTAGCTTGCTCCCTGAAATCTTTCAGGAAATGGTACTGCTTTCTTTCCCCTTTCTAAAGCAGTCACTTTCTATCAGCCTATTTAGAGCTGTAGATGCTACTACTGCCAGGCTTCTTTATGAAGTCAGCATGATCTATCAATACTTGCTTTTAGGAAAGGGGGTCAAGGACTCACAAGAATATACATTTAGGCCTGAGGTACCTTAAAGTCTTCTAGTCAAATTCCTATATTTTATAGATAAGGAAACAAATACTGAGATTTTAAGGAATTTGTTCAAAGGTCACTGATATGATTAAAAAACAAAACAACAATAATAACAAAAAACACAATCATGATTTGAATGTAATCCTCAATCACCTTGGAGAACTCTGGGTACAGTGTTCTTCTGTTAATGCTGATATGAAATTTACTCTCAATATCTAATCATATGCCAAGTCTTGTTTAGTCTATCTCAACAATATTTTTCAAGTCTAGGCCTTTCTCCCCATAGCTATTACCCTAATTCAGGGCCTTGCATCACCTCTATCTGAGACTTATATAATATATAATAACTTGATTGTTTTCTCTGTCTCTATTCTCTTTAATCCACCCCCCCCCTTCAATTTTACATTTTCTCCCTCCCAGCACTTCCTGCACCTTCTGAGAAGGCAAGAAAACAATTCAGAAATTCACAACAATTACACACAATTAAGTAAAATATATCCCTATGTCCAAAGGGCTGTCAAACTGTGCATACCCTTAAATCCAGCAATGCCAGTACTGGCTCTTTTCCCCAAGGAAATTATCAAAGAGGGAAAAGGATCCACATGTGCAAAAATATTTGTAGCAGCCGCTTTGTAATAGCAAGAAACTGGAAACTGAGTGGATGTCCATCAGTTGGGAAATGGCTGAATAAATTATGGCATATGAATGTAGTGAAATACTATTATTCTATAAAAAAAGGATGAATGGGCTGATTTTAGATAAGTCTGGGAAGATTTACATGAACTGATGCTGAGTGAAGTGAGTAGAATCAGGAAAACATTGTACACAGGCAACAAGACTGTGTGAAGATCAACTATGATAGACTTGGTTCTTCTCTGCAATTCAGGGATCCAAGGCAATTTCAATAAATTTTGGATGGAAATCACTATTTACATCCAGAGAGAGAACTACAAAGACTGAATGTGGATCAACTACTATTTTTCATATTTTTTCCCTCTGTACATGATGTTATAGTTTTAGTAGAATTTAAGTTCCTTGGGGACAGAGACTGCTTCAATTTCTAAATTTATTTCTAAATTCCCAACAATAAAACCTTGAGGTTTTTTCTCCCAACATGACTTATATGGAAATATGTAAAAAATAAATGTATTTCCATAACCCAGAAAAATTTAAAATTTAAAAAACCCACACAAATTCCTATACTATTCATGTCACTCCCCCCCCCCCCCCCAAAAAAAAAGACAGAATGAAGATGTGCTTCAGACTGCATTCTTCATCCCTCATCTTTCTGGAGTGAAAAGCATATTTGCTCAAGAGTCCTCTGGTCTAATCCATCTCTCAAAGAGATATCTGTCACAGCCATCATCTTCCTAAATCACAGATGCTCAAAAACTTTTAGAGCCTCTCTCTGATTAAAACAAACCAGACATCAACTCCTTAGCCTGATCTATAAGGTCTGTGGCCTACATATTTCTGTAGCCTCATTTTACACACTCTCTCTCTCTCTCTCTCTCTCTCTCTGATAGTGTCTAGGTTCCAAGCAAATTGTATTATTTGTTATTCAATGAACTTGATACTCTATCTCCTAGCATCACACTACTTACCTTTAAAATCCTAATCAACCTTCAATATCCAGCTCAGGTACTACCTTGTCTGTGAAGTCTTTCCAGACTTGATCCTTTGATTGTATTAGTTCCTTCTTCACTTCACTTTCTATTATGTTCATTTATGTACACGATGTTATAATTTTAGTAGAATTTAAGTTCCTTGGGGACAGAGACTGCTTCAATTTTATTTCTAAATTCCCAGTGTCTCATACAAAGTATGTGCTTACTAAAGTTGCTGAACTGAACTTGTTAAACGTTTCAATAAGAAAAACCAGTGGAAGCTCCTCTCCCATCTAAAAAAAAAAACAAACAAGAATAACAACCACAACAAAAAAAGCAACTTAAGGAAAAGTTCTATTTGCACTAGGTTTTGAAAAAGACAATCAACAAAAAGCCCTCCAGAACCTAGACTATAAGCATTAAAAGGATGCTTAGAACATACACAGTCAAAGCTGGAAAAAGCTGTAGCCTACTGGAATGTCAAGAGTTAGGAAGATCCAAAAAAAAGAGATTGAGCTCTAAGGAACCATAGAACCCCAAATATGTGAACTGAAAGAATACTCAGAACAAAAGCAATAGCACACTAAAGCTGGAGGAGTGAGCCTGCTTCAAAGCCTGCCTCTGACATTTAACTAGTTGTGTGACCTTGGTCAAATCACTTCCCTTTTCAGATTCATTTTCCTCATCTTCGAACTAAAGGGGATACTTATCATATCTATTATCCCATAGGAATGTAATGACAATGATAAGGTCTGAAATGATGGTCCTGGGAACTGAGAGAAACTAAAGAATTGATCCCTGAGGCAAGCAAGGAGAAGACAAGAGACCGGTTTAGCTCCAAGGTCCCATCTTCTGGGGAGGTGGTCCAGTCTGAAATCCAAGTTATGTTAAACTCCTGAGACACACCCTCAGTAGGAGTCTCCAGCAGTCTCACCTTGCCATGCCCTCAGAAATTCCAGTCATGTCCCTGAGGTTAAAATTTCCCTATAAAATCTAGATATGGGCTATCTCATGGCTGTAGCCTTCCTTTGGGTCAGTCTGTCATAGCACTCTGCCCAATGGTGTTTTTCCCCTTCCTCTTCCACCCCCACCATGTGGTCTCTCCCCTATCTCCACTACGCTTCTCAACCCCATTTCTCCTCCTTACAGCTAACTCTTTTGGGGTATAAATCCCTTTTGTGTGCCAGGTAAGGATATGCCTCTTCTTCACACTGACCCCCATTCTTCACAAGACCAAACTCCAACTTTTGGTGCCTTCCTTCATCTGTTGTCTACATCACCCACATTAACCATGCTTCTCCTGAATGAGCTGCTGGAGCTGCATTTATGACAGACAACAATAACAATTCCCATCACCCTCAGTCCAACGATAAAGACAGCATCCACATAATGAAGATCTGTAGTGTTGATATGGTCAGGATAGTAATACCTAGTCCAAAATAAGCATGCCACAAATTCACAATGGCCATTCTCTTTGACAAAAGGTAGATATTTAGGGAAAGAGGTTACAGACAAAATGAATAGATTAGAAATGAAAAGAATACAACAGACAATAGGAATGGTAAACATGAAATAGAGTTAGGAGAGCAGATAGTTAAGACTAAAGAAAAAGACAAGTTCTCCAGGAGAACTCACAGTTAACTAGGAGAAGGGAAATATTCCATGAGGTGGGAGAAAGTCATTGTCTGACAGGCTAGAGTAATGAGAATGGTGCTATTAGAAGGAACTATGAAGGAAAGAAAGAGAGCACCTCACAGTAGGGTTAGTCCTGAAGAAAACTTAGCAGAGATCTTTATCATAAGCAGATCTTTTATAGGGAAATTTACTCTAGAGGGTTTCTTAGGAGACCTGAGCAGTACAAGCAGGAATTCAAGAGGGAAGGGTCAGGAGCCAGATCTGGCAGGCCCTGTCTAAACCCTGCCTAAAGATATGCTAATTAATATCTCCAAAGATAGTAGGAAGATAACCAGAGGTTGGGGGATGGATGATGAGGGTTGCTAGAGTTCCTTCCTGGATAGTCTGGGAATTACCTGAAAACAGAGCTCCTTGCTACCATGGATTCTTCTCATGACATAGCACAACTCTGCTGTTAACTTTCAAAAGTTACTGTGACAGAGAAATTCACTAACCTGTGGCTAATCTAGTGATGACTCTAAGATGATTAACAGAAAACAGGACTGTGCATGCTGAACTCACCTGGTGGGGTAAGCTCTGATAGAACTGGAACTGTACAACCTAAGTTACCTCAAATCTCAGAGTAAGACTTATGTGGAACACTATTACTAACATCACTAGTAATAATGTCAGAGCTGGAAGGAAGCTTAAAAAACACAAGTACCTTATTGAAAAGTCCCTGGTTAATTAAAACAAAATACATGAGACACAAGACAACAATGTCAAATGTAGACAGAATATTAATTCCCAAATGAAAATGATCAAAGGAAAATCACCTGTCTCCTAGAATAATGACCTAGGACATAAGGGAAAGGGCAAGAGCAAGAGAATTGCTAATTCTAATGTATTTCCCAGTTACAAAATGTTTTACACACATAACTTCATTTTATCTTTAAAACAGGTAGGCAGTATAGGTGATAATTATAATTTTCATTCATCATCCTCACTCAGCTAGGTGGTTTAGTGGATAGAGCACAAGACTTGGGAGTCAGAGAAGACTGGAGATTAAACCTTGCCTTACACAATTACTTGGTGAGGTGGGCACATGGAGTTGCTCAGGGGCAGGGGAGCAATTTATTTAACTTCTAAGTGCTTCAGCTTCCTTATCTGTAAAAAAATAAATTATACTAGTACTTCATAGAGGCGCTGTGAGGTCAAATGAAATAACATTTATAAAGCACTTGGTAAACCTTAAGAATCTATATAAAAGCCTCAAAGTGAGCCAGTGATTTAATCATAGTCACAAAACAGGTAGGATTCTCCTTTGGGAACTTAAGTCTCCTTTTCTATAAAATGAGGGAGTCTAAAAAGCATAAGACTGGAAAGCTCCTTTTTTAATATAATCAAAAGGATGTCTAAAAGCAAAGCTAACATCCAGAATGAAGCTTTCCTGTTATAAGCAAGGATAAAAGCAAGGATGCCTTCCCTCTTTTATTTGGGATCATATCTTTAGAGTTGGAAGAGATTTCCGAGATCATGGTAGTCCAATCAAAACTTCATTCTGCAAAGGAGAAAACCATGTGCAAGGGGGATTGTGGGATTTGTCTGAGGTCTTACAGAGCCAGGGTCTGAATTCAAGTACCATGACTCCAAATTCAGCTCATACAATTCCAAAAACGTTAGCTAGAACAGTAAGATGACAAAACAAAATTGAAAAATATAACCTTGACACAGAGAAAACAAAATTATCCCTGTTTGCAGATGACACGATGAAGTCCTTAAAAATCCCAGGGAATCAGCAAAGAAACTAAGATAATAGTTTCATATAGCAGTTGGATACAAATGCATGAAATGACCATCATTTCTGTACGACATTAACAAGAATCAGGAATAATAAGAAAAATCTTATTCAAAACGTTTAAAAATGTAGAAAATATCTAAGACTACCATGACACTTGTAATATTTATATAAACACAACTAAAAAACATTTCTTAAAGAGATAAAGGAAAACAAATATGCAGGAAGCCATTCAGTAATTATAGTTAGGCCATACCAACATAATAAAAATGATGCTAAATTAACTTGCAGGATCAGGGTCAGTGTTACTACTATAACAATCAAAGCTGTAGGTAACAAATAAAATTCATTTGGAGGAACAAAAAAAATCTAGAACTTCAAAGTAAATTTTAAGAACCATGAGAAAAAATTACAAGTTAAAAGGGCATAACAGCATTATTAAACTTCAAAATATATTATAAAACAGTGATCAAAACTATTTGGTTTTTGTTTTTAAAAAATAGACTAGCTGATTAGACTAGATATAGCAATAAATAGAAGCAACTGAGAACAGTAACCCACTTATTTTTCCAATAAACCCAAGAATTTGGAAAAGAAATATTTGGAGATATTTGGGAAAGAGTATCTTTTTGACAAAACTGCTAGGAAAATCAAAAAACAGTATGGTAATTAGATCAAAGCAATACCTTACAGTACATACCAAAATCAATTTTTAAAAAGCAGTACATAATTGGAAAAATAAAAAAGGGCAACGAGGTGGCACACAGGCCTCAGAGTCTGGAGGACTTCGAGTTCAAATCTGACCTCATTTACTAGTTATGTGACATTGGGCAAATCACTTAACCTCAGTTGCCTCAAAAAAATAAAATAAAATAAAATAAAGGACCTTTCATAAGTTAGCAAGGGAATTTTTTTTTTTTACTGTAATTAGATTTTATTTTGAAATCTGCATTTCCTTTCTCTTCCCTATTTGAGAAAGCAAGAAAACCAAAACAAACAGCCCTTACAAAGATGTATTATCTGATCTAGCTGATTTCAGAAAAGTCTGGATAAAATTTACATGAACTGATGCTGAGTAAAATGAGCAAAATCAACAGAACATTACACAGTAACAGCAAGACTATGTGATGATCAATTAGGATAGATCTGGATCTTCTCAGCAATACAGCGATCCAAGACAAGAGAATGCCATCTGCATCCAGAGGAATTATGGAGACGAAATGTGGATTGAGGCATAGTATTTTCACCTTTTTTATATGTATTTGTTTACTTTTTCTTTTTCTTATGATTTTTTCCCCTTTTGTTTTGATTTTTCTTTCATGGCATGACTAATATATGAATTATGTGTAAAAGTATTGTACATGTATTACCTATATCATATTGCTTGCTGTCTTAGGGAAGGAGCTAATGTAGAAAGGGAGAAAAAAATACTCAACACAAAATCTTGGAATATGAATGAAGACTATCTTTGCATGTATTTGGCAAAATGGAATATCATTGAGAAATAAAAAAAAACAAAAAAAACAACCCAAAGATGTATTAGCAGGCAAAACAAATTCCTATATTGGCCATGTACCCCAAAAAGTCTCAATTGTACTTTAACAGGAAAATTATTAACAGAACATAGGACAGAGATTATAAAAGAAGGATGACTTTAATCACATAAAAATGAAAAGTGTCTGCCTTTATGAAACCACAATGAAGATAAAAGAGAAAAAACATTTGCATTAAGTACCACTGACAGAAATCTTATATCAGAGATACAGAGGGAATTTACATAAATTTTTAATGCCAAGAGCCATTTCTCAAGAATAAGTGATCAATGAACAATCCCCCAAAGAATTTCAAACTATGATAACTATCTTAAAAAGCACTAATAGTAAGTGAAATGCAAAACAATTCTGAGGTTTCCCCTAACATCCTACAAACTGAAAAAGATGACCAAAAAGAAAAAAAGAATAGCCATTATGGTAAGGCAGGCACACTAATATACTGCTGGCAGGGAAAGTTAAACTGGAATAACCCCTCTGGATAGCAGTTTGAAATCATGCATAAAAAGTCATTATCCTATCTATACTCTTTGAACCAGCCATCCCACTTCTGGAGATATACCCCAAGTTAAAAAGATAGAAAAATATAAATCAAATGTATACTAAAATAGTCATAATAACACTCTTTGTAGTAAGGAAGAATTAGAAACAAAGTGGATCCCTGCCAATTGGAGAATGGCTGAAAAAGCTATGACATATTAATATGATAGAATATTACTATACAGTAAGAAATGAGGAATACATGAGCAATTCAGAGAAACAAGGGAAGAATTAAATGAATTAACACAGAGTGAAGTAAAGCAGAAACAAAAGGATACACATAAGATTACACAAGAAACTACTTCTATTGAAATGCGATGTAAAAAAAAAAAAAAGCTCTGACTTAAGATTTCCTCTCCTAAGTGCTCTGTAGTAAAGGAGATTCTTCTTCAGGGAAGAATTTTGAAATCTTGTCAATTCTGTGACTAGAAGGACCGTACTGGAAATGCTTTCTTCCACTATATCATGCTAACTCCTAAAGACCTGGGCCCTAAATATCTGTTTTTTTAATTTAGAATCCCTTAATTTCTTCTCTCCCAGCCAGATGCCCAGGGAGATTGCCACATGATTGGTTAAGCATTTTCTTGACATGCTTATCACCCATATTTTGACTTCACTCAGAAAGGGTTAGGGGAATGAGTGAAAGATATACAGATGGAAGGAAAGCTGAGGTGAGAAGGGGGAAAGTTAGCGAAAAGAGAAAGAACAGGGTACCAAAAGAAGTTGTCTTTACCTGCTCTGGCTAGCATCTCAAATTCCGACACAGTCTCGATCAGAGGCTGCATACCTTTAGTCGTCGCCTCAGTGAAGGAAAGCTCCTGGCTTTGATTCTTGGCCATCTGGGTCAATGCTTCAGGGTTGTTCACCCGGGAAGGCTTCAGGAACACCTTTGGTTCAATGTCCAGCTCAAACTGTTTAAAAAAAAAAAAAAAAAAGCAGCAGCAGCAAGAGAATTAGCAAAGACTTACAAATTAATAATATAATCCTGGGAAGGATAGAGTCTTCTGAGAAGATGATGATGATGGTGATAACACCAAGACTCAAACCTAGGCCACCTACCTCCAAGGTCACAGTTTTGGGTTTTTTCTAACTGTAATATAAAGGGACTTGGATCACTATTGCAAAAACACAAATGTACTACTTGTAATAAAGTGGCCAAAAACTCAGTATTGCTTTGGGACTTATTCTCAGGGATAACTACTCCCTGAGCACCTAAGGATACTCGAATAACATGAAATGAACCAAATTCTTTACTGGGTTGAGCCATCTGCCAGATGTTGAGCATGAAGTCAAAATGAATGCTTTATGTACCAATGGTTGGTTGTTGTCCTTCATTCTCAAAGAAGACCAAAATGACATCACTATGTTAAAACAGAATTATAGTATATCCGACTATAGCTGATCAGACCAACATGAGCTCGGGAATGCTCTGCCACATGTACCAATAAAGTACTGTCAAAAATCTAACTCCAAGCTGAACAATTGAATGACTAAAGCTACCCAGGTAATTGTCTGCATTAAGTCCCACACTACTAAGATAAGTCTTAAGGAGTGAAGGGCCACCAGTGTGCCTAAGGAAGGACCAGCCCAGGTGAGAAATACAGAGATGCAGGTTAAAGCTTCTGTAGCAAACAGTAGTAGGACTGAACCTGAGGAGCTACTGTATTTCCAGCCTGGGAAGGGGAAGATAGGAAGGGGGGAGGAGGGGAGGAAGAGACAAAGAGAGCCTTCAATACAGCCCCTTTTTTCTTTTGACACTGTGATCACCCTGTCACAGACCCTCATCATATGACATCTACAACAAGTTACTGGTGAGTCTGCCTACAAGTCTATTCATACTCTAGTTCATCCTCCATTCAACTGTCAACCTGATCTTCTTAAAGTGTAGCTCTGGCCATGTCACTCCCCCATTCAATAAATTCCAATGGGCTCTCCACCACCTCCAAGATCAGGAGGTATTCCAGTCAGTCTTGCCACATGTACTCTGCAATTCAGTGCCGATGGCCTCCTTTCTTTCCCCCAACAAATGATACTATGTTTCTCAATTGTGGCTATCCTCTATCTCTAGAATGCTCTCCCTCTTTATTTTCACTTTCTGGCTTATTTCAAGTTCTAGCTAAAATACACTTGTTGCAATCAGTCTTTTCTGATCCACCTTAATACTAGAGTCTTTTCTGTTGTCTCCAATTTATTCTATCCATGATTGTACATAGTAATTTCTATGTGTCTCCCCCATTAAGATTAAAAATTCCGGGGCAGCTAGGTGGCGCAGTGGATAGAGCACCAGCCCTGAAGTCAGGAGGATCTGAGTTGAAATCTGGTCTCAGACACTTAACATTCCCTAGCTGTGTAACCCTGGGCAAGTCACTTAACCTCAATTGCCTCAAAAAAAAAAAAAAAAAAAA